>JAOVVI020012918.1:0-12047 GCA_028571085.2 Nepenthes alata | reverse complement strand
CGATCATCACAATCTCTAATCGGTTAATTAGTTACTAAATAAGCATTATTATGATCATGAAACTACAACATTAACTTGAATCTCATAATTTTTCATTGGCTTATTACTAACATTGTAATTTATGAGGAGTGGGCATTAGTAAGAGACTATCACATTACTAAGTGGAGAATGTTTTTGTAGGTAAAATACTCAAATTTATAATTTGTTGTTTAAAAGGAGGAGTAAAACATATTTTTGTTCATTTTCTCCCACTTTACATATGTTTGTAAAATCTAAGAATTTATGAGATTTATGGAGATTTTTGGAAAATTTAATAATAACGTAAATATTTAATATTGGCATCTTTGACTAGTTTAAAGATATTAAAAAAAAAGATAATGCACATAGGTTTAAAGAATTCATCTAATTTATCTTTTAAAAAATAAATCCAATATGTGATAGAAGTTAATGCTGTTTATATAATGTGAAATTTTTGTTGGATTTTTTATTACTTTATTATTGGTAACTCAACAAACGAAAAGTCATCAAAAATTCGTATGAGGCTCGTGCAAGGATCAGAGTGTTCACACTCGACGAACAAACGACTATTCCATATTGATGTAGGATTGTTGGTACTCGTCTCACGTTCGAGCAATGTAGAGGCGCAGATTTTAGACTTGGTGTGCTTACTCCATACTCACCAGGCATTCGAGCATGGAATCTAGGACCAGTGTGTTCAATCCGCGTTCGCTGAACGCTCGAGCGTCGGTACATAACTCACGCATTTTAGGGTTATAATTCTAAATTTTTTCTCCACAAGAGGCGCCGTATGTAGAGTGAGGAGAGAAGAAGAGAAAAGATGAAGATATTCGGTATCCAATTGAGATTCGATTTGAGTTTTATTTTTTATCAAGGTCGGGTACATTATTTTGGAGATGATTCTAAAAATATATTTTCATCTGATTACTCTTTTTCTCAATATATTTCTATTGTAGGTTATCGAATGTGTTGATAGGGGATTATATTCAACAATTCATTACTTGAGTTTGGAATAAAAAAATTTTAGAAAAAAATTTTATAATTAATATTATTTATAGTAAATTTATTTAAAATTTATTATATAAATTTTTTAATTAAAAAAAATTATATATTAAAAATTATTATGTATTATTTATTTATTATAGTGATAAATTTTATAAATGGTGATTGATAAAGGTTTGAATCTGTTCAATTGTGTCAAATCGGATGTACCTGTCAAGTGCCAAACAATTTCAACATTTTTTTTTAAGGGACCAGGAAGTAAATGTGATGGAGATGATGTTGACAGGGAAAATTATATTTAAATAATCACATAGTGATCTATCATTGGCTATGTAAAATACTTTATATATTTTAAATTTTTCATATCATATAAACCATTTTAAAAAATTAAAAAATATATATATATGATAAAAATATCTGTTCCACCGGTATAACATATAAAAAAAATTTGACTTTGCTCACCCAAATAAAAAAGGAAAATAGTTTTTATTTTGCCACGTTGCAACTTCTTATAAAAATTGATCTCTTAATTAAAATTTATATTCATCTAATTAAATATATTCTAATAATATTTTTAGAAGATAAAGTTAAAGAAAATTATTTTTACCTTAAAAATAAAAAAAATAAATTTAATAAAAAACAATCCATTAAAATTAATTTCCTATTTATTTAATTGTTGGAAAAAAATTCATAGGAGTGCCCCTCCAATAAAACACCGAGAGGCGCCCCAAGCCAAAGGAATGTTTACTCTGCGTAGTAACATTTTTTTAAAAAAAAATTTTGCCATTTTTTTTTATATTTTTTTCAAAAAATATTATTAAAAGATTAACAGGGAAAAGATCTCTGCAAAGCAGATGTATCGCGAAGCAGCATTTGTGATCTCGTTTCCGCTGGCCATCAAATTAAATTAATTTCACCTTTAAATGTTATTATTATTATTATTATTATTGTGGTATTAATTAATGGAATGATATAATTTTAAACGAGGTTTGGGAAGCAATGAGTCACATCATTACGAGTCTCCGGGCTCGCTAATTCATCCCACTAATTCATTATTAAAATATCCCATAAGCCATGTTATCCGATTAATTAATTAGTTAATTACTTTAAAAATTCGTGATTAGTTGGCAATGAGTTCCCAACTCGACATTTGGACGAGAAAAAAAAAACTATTTTTAAAGCTTTTAGTTTTAATAACCTAACCTTGGGCAAGCATGCCAATACTTATTGCCTTTTTTTCGAGCCTCTTGTCTATCCGTCGGACCAACTTTAAAGACGGGGTAATAATTATTTTAAATTATTGTATGTTTAATGTTAGTTATTAATATAAAGAGTGAGATTAGAGCAAAAAATTTAAAATAAAAATTAAGAAAAAAGACATCTCTCAACCACCCTTACATAACCACCACATTACCGCTGTAACTTTCCCACACTACTGTTGGGGATCACTCCCGTAAAGAAGTTAGGATGATTGAATAATTTAGGCGGAGTACAAAGACTCTGTTTTATAAATAAAGTTTTGGTCAACTGAGAGTTGACCGGATTGACGGTTAACATTTTTGATTTTATGTTAATCAGTTTCTGAAAGTTTAATTAATCAATTTTTTGGAGATTATTGGAGAGCAACTTATCGGATGGTCAACAGGAGTGTTGATCGATTTTGGGCGGCCAACAATTGGCCGCACCGCTTAGAAATTCTAGTTGTGCAGTTTTTTTAAGAGAGGCAGTTTTGTTTGAAAACTGTAAGTTGTATCAGTGAGAAGTTATATATGTATAAGGAGTGATGAGAGAAAAACTGTGAAGGAAACAAGAGTGTTCTTCAATTTTCTCTTTATTCTCTATTGTTGATCCCAAAATCTCTGATAGTGAAATTAGTTTTTGTGAACAGATTATTCCGTGGTTTTTTCCTTATTTGAGAAGGATTTTCCACGTAAAAATATTATGTTCATTGTTTATTTTCATTTATTTTATTTACTGTCTTTATAGTAATCGGGAAAGGAGTCCGCTTCCCTTTTTCAACAACTACCACCATCGCCGCTGCCCTCGCACTGACACATCATCAACGTCCCTCGCTTTCTTCCCCTATCACTAAATCTTAGAATCCTCTCTCTCTATTATCATTGCTTCACGTATTTATATCCCTCTTATCTCTTTCCTTTATCATGCCCTTTGTTGCTAATTCTCATCCGGATAAGTACCGGAGACACGGTCACCGGTGGGTCAAAACCATCAATTGTGGTTTCCAAACCACCATCAATGGTGGCAAAGGGAGGGAGTTCCATGCTTGGAGCAGAAAAGAAGGGTAGGTAGGGAGAATAGAGAATGAGAAATACTATTTTACGAATCAGTATTTTTATTTCATTTTAAATATATATATTTTTTAAGTGATTAAAAAAATTTAATATGGGGTGAAGATATTATTTTACAAAGTAGTATCCCTTACTCGGAAAATGGATGGTTGAGGTGAGAAGGTGTTCTTTTTATTTATTTATTTATTTTTAAATATTTAGCTTTCATTGCACACAGTTTAATTACTGTCTACAGTAAAAAATAGCATGCCATTATAAAATATCAATTAATTATTAAAAACATAAAATCATCTTAAATTTTAATAATTAGTCAAATCAATTACATATTACATAAATTACCGTAAATTTTGTCATAGATTAATACGCCCCTCTAGGTATATTATATCATCTGTTTTGTTCTACTTTTGTTGGATTATACGGTTGCAGTAATTAGGCTATTATTAAAGATATTATTTTGAAATAATTAATTTTTGGCTGAATTTTATACCTCATACAGAGCTTTACATTAGTAAATTGGATAAATTTGTATCATGATAAATTATTTTAAAGTACAAGTAGAAACATATTTTATATCTAAATTGATATCCAATTACGTCGAATCGACCTTTCAAACCTCATTATCTGAATTTTACACACTTTAATAATTAACATAAAAAATAAAAAACTCGCTTTCTGATATATTATTCGATAATCAAATCAAAAATCTTTTTACCAAAATTAAAAGATGAAAAAGGAAAAGGGGTAAGTATGAAATTGATTCGATACCGTGGATTTGGCTTTGTAAATTTAAAAAGTGAAGGAGATTATTCATGGCAAAAGTACCAAATATGTTTCTCACTTTCTCAACACAAAGATGCGATCCCTTTCTTATCAACTAGGAGTGTTACATTTATAACCTAAACACCAGTAAGATGTCTCTTCAAAACTGACACGACTACTACCTAAAACGTTATATTTTTTGGGCTTCAACTGTTACATTAATTTTGTAACTATTTAACAGCTAATACTCAATATTTATTTGGCTATTATTGATTGATTAAATGTAACCGATCATCCCTAAATTCCTGTCTAGACTAATAATACTTAGTTATTTAGTCTATTTGTAAATCATATGTTTAGACCAATTCCTGAATTAAATTTGTACTAGGTCGAGCAACTCAATTATCCAGACAACCACATTTGAGCTAACAACTTTAGGTACCATATTTTTTCTGGGTGCTTTTACCATATTTGGTCCATACCCAACTCTATTAATCAATAATAACATTAATCTTTTATTGAAAAATAGCATGTAATTAAAATTATTTGGTCCGTACCCAACACATTATTTAGCCTTAAGCATAATCATCTTCTGAGTTACTAATCCACAGCTGGCCCCTATTATAAGTTAAAATTACTATTTTAACAACCTTAACAATTATTCTTTCAATAATTGAGTCAATAATCCACTGGCAAAAACATATTATATTTCTTCAGCGCAGAACATCCATACCCTCGCACACACCTGTACATGAACACGAACAACAAAAATATATTAAAAATGTTCACAAAAGAAAATATATAATAAAACAAATTTATAATGGAATATATAAATTTTTAACAAATTTATGTAAATATATTCTTAAAAAGTAATTAATTATTAATATATTATCATAAATAGACTATACAGTCAATATTATACACTTGAAGAGTAAAATTGGATCAAAACATCAAGTAAAAGGTTGATGCGTCTTAGATTCAAATTTTGAATGGGTTCGGGTCAAGTTAGTCCGTCAAATATCGGTCTCCATTTCCTTAGTTTGGGATCTTACACACCATAATTTTAAATAGGAGATCAGACGACGGTAAAATTTAATCTTACCGAGAACATTTCGACATTCAAGCCAATGAACAACCTTTTGAAGATGAAAAGGTAAATACATAAACGTAAAGATGAATGTTGGCAATGGGTTTTGAGAATGATTATGGGAGATCTACTCATGGAAAGAGTAGCTTTGGTTGTGAATGCTTGTGGAAAGTGATTTTTTCTGAGTACTGAGCCCGCGGTAAACTGATAACAGAGAGAGAGAGCGTTAGTATACTTTTTGAGCTTCTGTATGCAAGAGGACATTTTTGTATGCATGAGAGCTTTCTTGTGAAGCGAGTCTTCATGATCTTTATAGTCGTGGGTTTCCGCGGCCTTCCTTAGTTGGCAATGCGAGATGCTTGTCTTTTATGGGGATCGTTGCTTTCGCCAATATGGGCGCGGGGCGCCCTTCTGGGTTGTAATGGTCAAGGAAGATTTCCTTCCTTCCGTAGAGATACCGCGTGCAGTGACTGTTAGGGCGTCCTTTGTGGGTCGCGTGTTGATTTGTATGCATTCCTTTCGGGATATGCTCTGATTCGGAAATACTGTCGTCATATATGAGATTACCTTTTTTAGAGATGCAAAGTGTTTGGGTCATTTTTTATGATTGGCATATTCCGTGACCATATGTAATTTTATGTCGATATCGTGTTGTGCTTCGTCGAAATATTGTATCAATATATTTTTGAAGCTGTCCGTTCCGATTTTAAGGAATACTGTGCTTGCTGTGAGCTTTCCATCCGCTCGAGCTCAAAATCCTGAAACTCTGTGCTCGCCGTGCGTTCTCCAAACTCTCAAACCCAAAATCTCGAAACCATGTGCTCGCCATGTGCTCGAGCGCAAATTTCATAAACCTCCTACTCGTTGCTCACCTCCTTCCCGCTCGAGCGCATATAAGGTTTCTCATGAAACCCTAAATGTGCTCGCCGCGCGCTCGAGCGCCGCGGCAACAGGTAGATTTTTTAAATGCATTTTTCGAGCCATCTATAAATATGCTCATTATTTTCAATTGTCCTAATCTGAATTGCTGCATTTTGGAGCGCCTCTCTTGAGAGAAATTCTTTTCTTACTTCATTATTTTTATTCCAATTGAGAAAATTGAAACTATATCGTCGTGCTTCATGTTTTAATGATTTCTCTAACCATTTCTCTTTACCAATTTTATTCTCCTACTTGATAACCTTTGTGACGACGTTGGTAGCGTGGATTTTGTGTTCCAGTGGTGTTCGACAATTCAAGACGCATGAGAGGAAAGATTAATGTGAAGACGGAAGGCGTCCGGTTCCGTTACCGTTGACAAATCTAAAGAGTTCTTTGGTAGGCATCACAAGACGGGAGTATGTTGGTTAGGTTAGCGCATCGTTACTATCCGATTTGTAAGTTGATTTTTATAGTGTATTTTTTCCCTGAACGTTGACACCCAGAGAATTTTCTCGATTTTTGTGGGCATCAAATTTTTTTATCGTCACCAGAAAGTATGTCTTTTTATCATTGCTTATTATCATATATATTTTGTATACTTATTATTATTATTGACATATAAAAATAAATATTCATTACGTGTATTAAATATTTAATTTTTTACTACTTCTACTATTATTACACGGGGTCGAAATATTGTTATAAAATTTAAGATATAAAGTCCTTGTTCACGAAGAATTAAGGCAGATGACCGTTGAGACTTCGGAAGATGTGCGTGGGCCGACTTCGAACTAGGCCATGCTTATCTTGGGATGCATCCGACTTACTTGTTGCATTGCTGCGGTCAATGACAACGTTAACCATCCTAAGTACAAATGGGTCGCTATTGATTCTGGGCCGCTTATTTCTTTTGGGTTGGCCCGCTACTGGCGTTCTATCAAAGGTAAAATTCTCACTTCTTAAAAATTAAAATAGATTTTCCTCACTATTTTATAGAAAACAAGTAAGCCCGACATAACATCTATTCATGAGAAAGTTAAAGCATAATATCAAGCTCTTCACGAAGAAGTCATAATACTACATATTCTTTAAAAAAAGAGAAACATTCATATATGGGTTTGAATCCACAATATGTCATTGATGGAAATATGCATACACACTATCCATATACGATGGTGGTTTTCAAGTATGGCATTGCATGCTTATTAACCACAAGAATGAATGCTATAGTAATTAAATTGTAACAATTTCAATATAAATTTATATATAATAATAATATTATTATTTTTTATTAATTTTTATCAAAATGCCTGTGTATGCTATTTGACAGAACAGATACGATATTTTATTTTGTGTATGGACAAAGTTAAACCCTATTTTTTAAAATTTAGACAGTTAATTTTAACTAATAACTTCAATTTATAATTTTTTTTAAAAGTTAGGTTAAAAAAAGTAAATTATTTAATAAAAATATAATATTTCTAATACAAAATTTAAAATTATATCCCACGTACTATGAAAGAGACCGAAAAACACAGGTGATTTAGGAAACTACTATAATGCAAATCCCCCAAGAAGATTTTGTTGAGGCTATCATTGTAGAAAGGAAAAGATGGAAGGGCAATTTCGGAACACAGGAGATGTTTAAAGGGGCGGAACGGCGTTCTGTCTGTCCTTTGCCGATAGGGTGCTCAGTGGTTGCCCGAATGGGGAAGGCCTTAGGGCATTGATCTTCGAGCTCCACTTCCTTCCCTCCTCCTGCTCACCCCTCCCCACAATAATTTATCTGAAATCACAATTTCTCTCTCCTCATTCAAACCCGACCATTCTTCAACCTTCTTTGCCCACTTATTTTCCTTAACCAGACCAGATCCTTGTCTTTCTATCTCCTGATTCTTGCACTATCAGGTTGAACTCAAACTCCTTTTATTAACCGCATTAACTACTTTCTTAGGGTTGTAAATGCGTTTCGAGATCCAGAAACTAGCTCCGAAATTCAAAGCAATCACCTGCGGTTAGATTTTCAAAAAGCCTGTTTCACTGGAGGTTGTTCTCTTTCTTCAAAGCATCTTCCATCGTCTATGAAGTTTGTAGGCAATTTGGTGAAATTGATAGTCTATAGGTATTGCTTTAGGCACTAGTTTTCCGAAGTAGAACTGGAAAATAATTAACACGTATTTTTTCCATCAGCAGGTAATGATCGGTGAAGCTACTAGTGTTAATAAGTAAATTTTAAAAAAACAAGAGGAAATTTCAGATCCATAATCTTGTAATAATAATAAATGACATAAATTCTCTTGCCTTACATAAATATATAATTTTTTGTTCTATAATTTGCCCAAAACAGTGCTGAAATAATGATTTTATGGACGAGCTGATGTGCAAAATGCCATTCGTCCAATGTTTAGGGTTTTGAGGATTAAGGCTGCCTTTACAATTAAAATTCTGAAGGGGCGTAGATCGGCAATTACACCTCGTATCGCTGACTTTATCAGCACCTTCATTTCAAGGAAGCTTAAATCTCAATCGAAAAAGCACGGCTTAAAGCTGGGAGATGAAAAGAGATATACTAGGCTTTTCTTTAGCTTTTATCGAAGTTTCAAAAAGTTCTTTTTATTAGGTTTGAGGTGCTACGGGAGGCATTTGAAGTAACCAAGTCAGATCTTAAGCTGCTGCTACTAGTTGCTTAAATTACTTCGAAGTAGTGTTAATCTGTCTTGTTTCTGTACTTGTACGTCTTTCATTATTAAGCATCCGATGCTCCTCCTCTACTCCTTGCTAACGTGCACTTTCTCTCCCCTTAGCTTCAATTATTTGAATAAAGAACACAATTTTTTTGCAGCCTGAATAGGGCTTCTGAGCGAATTCAGGTTTACTTTATAAATCGCTGCAAAATAGACAGCTTTAAACGAAGGCAAAGCCACGACATTAGCTGACATTTTCCAGCCTAATTTCTTTATCGGAAATGCTTTTCTATATACAACTTCTATTTTTCTCATAGAAAAAAAAAGCGAGCCTCTCTGACCATAAGAAGAGCGATATTATTCTTAACATTGTCATCTCTGTTGAACAGGCCGCAGCAGCCCCATCTCCTGCACCTCTATCTCCCCTTCTAAATTCAGATCACTTCGAAATAAAGAGAAAACTAACCTGTTTACATTTCTTTTCTGTTTCATTTCTTCTCTTGATGGGCGCTGTCCATGTGATTTGGATTTCAGCTAAGCTAGCTAGTCTTGTCATAGTTTTCGCGAATACGGCATGAAAGTGGTATGGAGGTCGACGATATTCAAACCCAAGCTTGCAAATTCTCAAAGATTGGTAACGGTAAAATAAATTCTAGCAAGATAGGCCTCAAGGGCAGTGACCACGGGCAATACCCAGATGGCCAAGATGGAGGACATTTAAGAGGAGTCAACGGCAGTGCTGCTGCTGGAGGAGTCGGTGGTAATGGTATTGGGGAACTAGGTGATGGTGGCATCAATCTGCTTCGGGGATGGCAACATTCATCTAGAGTAATTAGGGTTTCGCGAGCATCGGGTGGGAAGGATCGCCACAGCAAGGTCTTGACAGCGAAGGGCTTGAGAGACCGCCGTGTCCGTCTCTCTGTAACCACCGCTATTCAATTCTATGATCTGCAGGACCGATTGGGATACGATCAACCGAGTAAAGCGGTGGAATGGTTGATTAAAGCAGCCGCCGATGCGATTACTGAGCTGCCTTCGTTGAACAGCTCATTTCCCGAAACTCCAAGGCAGCCCAGCGATGACAGGAGGCCGAGCTCCTGTGTTGTAGAGCAAGGACTAGATCCAGCTGAGGTAGAGTTGGAGTGTGACCCCAATTTCTCGGAGAACCAGCAACAGCATGGCTCCTTGTCGAAATCTGCTTGTAGTAGCACTTCGGAGACAAGCAAGGGGTCTGGGTTATCACTTTCCCGCTCGGTGATTCGGGTTAAGGCAAGGGAACGAGCAAGGGAAAGAGTTGCTAGGGAGAAGGAGAGAGAAAACAAGTCTCGTGCTGTCCACAATCAGCAGCAGAATGTGAACCCTTTGTCTCAAAGCTCTTCTTTCACTCAGCTGTTAACTGCTGGCATTAACAATGTGGACAACAGCCCAGTTAGCTCGAGTCCATCGGCTCATCATGACGGGGGCGGTGAGGTTGGTCTGTTTCATAAGTCGACAAGACACTGGCAATTGTCTCCGGCTCCGATGGAATACTTCAACACCGGTTCTACAAGTCCATCGTCCTCCAGAGCAAATCACTTCTCATCTGGTTTTTCTGGGCCAATCCATCCGGGGAATTCCATCCCTCAAGCAGTAGCATTTTCTCCATTCAGTGTTGCCGGAGAATACCATCCAGAGCTGCAGTATTACCCTTTCGTGCCGGGCCACAAGCATTTTGTGCCGGACCACTTTGTGCCGCTGTCCAACACAGCAGCTGGGAATGATTACAGCCTCAACTCTTCAATCTCTTCTTCCGGCATTGCTATTTTTAATAGGGGGACCCTTCAGTCCAATTCATCATCTCTGTTGCCTCACCTCCAGAGGCTTTCTGCTCTGGATGGGTCAAGCGTACCCTTCTTCCCTGGGGCAGCAGCTGTTTCATCGGTTGCACCACCATTGGAGAGCCACCAGCTGCAGTACCCAGCTGGGTTGCAGCTCTTGTACGACGGAGACAAGAAGGGGAAAGAAAAGAACTGAATTTTCTCAAGCGTCCGCTCTCATCGTAGCCCATCTCCAGCTTGGTAAGTACTTTAACCGTTGTTATTTTGATTGCAGTATGACTTTAATTATTTACTACTACGTGTCGTTTGTTTGGTTTAGGCATTCGTTTGGTCCTTCATACGTCTGCCTTCTGTTGCATTTGATATGACAATTGAAAGTTGCTTTGCCTTGATTTGAGGATTGACGTGTTATCGTACTAGGATTCTATCTTTATTGGTATCATAAAAAGTTTAAGCTTTGGACATATATTTTATAATTTGATTTAGTAATGGCTTGGGTTTTGTATAAGTTGCATGGATTGCTGTGCTTGCGAATAGGCTGGTCGTCTCCGATTGACCGGAACTGGCAAAACCTTTACATCAGTGGACCTTGGATTTGGGAAATCCAACTA
The DNA here is from genome assembly GCA_028571085.2 of Nepenthes alata. NCBI lineage: Eukaryota > Viridiplantae > Streptophyta > Magnoliopsida > Caryophyllales > Nepenthaceae > Nepenthes > Nepenthes alata. Next base: position 839 of record JAOVVI020012918.1, on the reverse strand, counting down.
TTCATTTAATCCCTTAGTTAACTCATTACTGTAAATTACATAGTGCTATCAAGCCCTCAATAGCAACACCTGCCAATAACTTGCGTTACGGCCACTGGCGCCCTTATTTGGTTTGGAGACGTTAGGGTGATTTTACGTTTAATTTTTTTTAAAATATAACTATTACAAGAAAAAAATAATTAAAGAAATAATATAAATTAAATAATTATTTAAATTATTTAATATAATTTTTATTATTTATTTATCAATTTTATTACTTGGTTATGCTGGCTCGTTAATGTTCACCACCTCAAAGCTGCCCTGGTTTTGGTGCTAGTTTTGGGGTCCCAGATGCAAGTTCGGGTAACTGCAAAATTTTATTCTTTTTGTTATTTTGTACCATTTAAATAGCTGATTTCGACTTCCAACCGCAATAACTTTCCCAATTTCTAAAAGCAGATTTATCCTCATTCTCAATTTATCTGGACATAAAGTTATACACAATCATGGATGAAATGATTATTGCACCTGTAAGAAATCGCTGGCTAAATGAAGAAGACGAAGACGAAAGAAGAAGACGACGAAGGACAGAGGAACTTAAATGCTCCTTTTGAAAAACGGCGAAAGTTCTGGCAAAAGCAGTAAAGGCGGCAGTCCTGCCTTGTATTTCCTTGCACAATAATCAAGGGAGGAGGGATACATATATATGCAACGGTACACCAATACACGCCAAAAATAAAAATATACACTGATGCGTACCTAGATCCGACTTCGAACAGATTTGGATGCTCCGGGATGGCGTTGATCCGGCTCCGTTCTCCGAGTACGAATCCTGCACACCACTAAAACAACAAGAGGTC
>JAOVVI020012917.1:0-12047 GCA_028571085.2 Nepenthes alata | reverse complement strand
GTGGATGAGATAAATGGCATCACAATGTTAGCAAGTTCCTTCTACACAATAAGAAGAGCTTGAGGTCACTCACAACAAATCGTATTATGCTGTACAAGGAACTATTAACAGCCTTTCAAAAGATAATTACTGTGGCTTGAGTCAAATCATTGCAGTTGAGCATCAAATCATTTTGCCTCAGAAAACAATTCCATCCAGAACAGCAGAGACTCTAACAGCCCACACCAAACACTAACCAAACTGTCTCATGACATTCTCATGTCATGCAATATTCATGAAACCCTGCCCCTAAAACACCACAAGTGCCTTTGCAATTGCAAATGTAACCATTATTTTATTACATGGTTTATCTAGTCTTTCGAGGGTTAACTTGTCATATTTACATCAGACCACCTCTTTGGGGACTGACACAAAGATGAGAGGATTTGCAACCCTGCAAATGGTTGCAAGCATGCAAGTTGGATAGGGTCTATATTGGGCCATTCCACGGCCGAGCTATTTGGCAAGCTATTTGATCATTCCAGGTGAAACATTGATTAAGTTGGTCTCTAGTAGAGTTGGTCTCCGCAGCTTGATTCTAGTTCTCATAAACACAAGTTTGGGGCACTTCACATTTCAGTTCTATGGAGATATTTTTATCTTTGGTCCACCGGAGTTAGTAGCTGACTTCAATTCCAAAGGAAATTCCTTCTTTGCTTGTTCCAAGAATGTTCTATACCAATTTTAAACCAAATTGATCAATCCTAATTTAGTTAATTTAAGTACTCAAAACTTTCTTTGGGAAACATCTATTTTAATTTTTTTAGCAGTTAGAACTTAAAAATTTAGGATATATCGGTTTCATTCAAATCATTTTAAGGTATAGATGTACAGTTAGTTCAGGTTTGGGTAGCTTGTGCTAGGTCATTTCAGTTCAATCCATTTCGGTTAGTGAAGGATAATTTGCATTTTGAAATGGGGAGGTCACTAAATATACCTCATTCATATATATTGTCACAGAGATGATGTTCTTGTTATAGTAGGGTGAAGTATGGAGACTTCTTTGTTATATCTTTGTTGATGGTCATAGGGAAAGAAGCAATGTATCTTCCCTATGGAGGGATTCCTCTAAGCATATATATACTGCTAATTACAAGGGAATGCCAATATCAGACAAACTGCTGCTTTTCATGTGAGATAGATTTGGAACTTATATTCTATTTCCCATTGCCCATTGGTTGTCACTAGGAGACATCACTTATGCTATGAAGAGCATTTGTTAGTCAAGGAAAATCGGTGAATGACTTCGGCAATGCTTACCGATTACAGGTATAAAGAGGAACCGGGCTCTCCAGCCAACATGCACATTGTGCATTCGTTTCAGGAGAAACATAACTGGTGTTAAAACACTTCTTTTCTTTGGTAGGTAGGATGGGGAAAAAGAATTGGAGGCGACTGAATTAAGGTCATTGGCTTATGCAAGTAGGACAGCCAACAACAAGCTACCCTAATTGATGTTGAAACCTTAATAAGGATTTCAAAGAAAGGCCATAAAATTTTTAAATAGCCTTACAGATTCAGTGCCATAGATTTTCAGGCTTTTAGTTGCTGCACGGCCCCTTTATGCAATCATTCCTTGTATGGAGGCACCACTGTGCTTTTTGTATTTAAGTCCTTATTTACTCATTAAAAAATTAATGTACAGAAAAAGGGTAAAACCTTAGGTTCTGAAATATACAAACCAAGGGTCAAAAACATCAAATGCAACAGATAATCTAATTCTTCCAATTCCATGTTTGAAGAAAAGTTTGGCAAACTTGGTGAGTGTGAAATCTAGTGTTTTCACCATTTTGATGAGTGTTGAATGTATTTTTCTAAAGGCAAAATCTATTTCAAATCCCAAATTTTTAAGGCCGCAAATTTTCAAAAAATTTCCCATTCCACACATGTGAAGGAGAACAGTGAATTTGCTGTGTCAAGATGCGCAACTCTGAATATAAGCACATGGTAAACCTGTCTCAAAATGCCTTACAAAAATACCAGTGGATCACTACAGTAGAAAAAAATCAACCTGGTGGGGGGTATCTACAGAAAATACAAACCTTTGCCAGGGGAGCAAGACAATTTGTCGTGCAGCTAGCATTAGAGACAATATCCATGCTTGGATTATAAGTTCTCTCATTCACCCCTACCACGAACATAGGTGCATCAGCCGATGGAGCTGATATTACCACCTTTCTAGCACCTCCCTGCAAAGCAATGTAAGGTCATAGTCCAGGTGCTTTAATCATGATCTGCCGAGAAGAGGAGAGGAAAAGTAATGGAAGGATGAGTAAATAACATAATACAACAACCTTTTTGTGTGCAGAAGCCTTCTCAACTGTTGTGAAAACCCCAGAGGATTCAATAACATATTCAGCACCAAGATCACCCCAAGGGATCTCAGCTGGGTTCCTATAGAGAGACAACTTCCACTATGAAGATGTGTTCTTTCGTATACTCTCACCACAGACCAGCTCTTAAAGAATACCACAACAATAATACCTCCAATATAGTACCTTTGGTTTGTAACTTTAATCTGTTTCCCATTAATTTCAATAGTTGAGTTGTCCAAAACCTTAATGGTTCCGTTGAAAACTCCATGAGTGGAATCATACTTAAACATGTAAGCCTGAATAGGGATAGCGACCAAACAAGAAAACACACTAGTTAGATGAAGCACCTCAATACACCAATTTTCAAAAGAGAGCAAGAGGACCATTTCTTACCATGTAATTGGCATCGATAAAAGGATCATTAACTGCCACCACTTCTACATCATCCCTAAAGATTGCTGCCCGTAGCGCCAACCTCCCAATCCGGCCAAAGCCTGTAACAATGCAACATGGATGAGTTTTGAGTCAAATCATATGCATTTATATGAAAAATGGCAGCATTGCTGCAAAGAATGTCAATATACCATATCAAATAGGCCATTATACAACAAACAGATGGTTAATGTAGCCATTAAGGCATGCTTCACAACATTTACGTAGTACTTTTCTTTCCCAACAAAACTGGTTTGGCCGTCACAAAAGTTACAGTTCAGTAACCACAAAAACGCTGACCAGTAACATCAACGGTAAATTATCAAGCAAATCCTTCAATTGTATGAAATGATTAATACATTATACACTTAACAAAAGAAAAACATTGCAAAATTATGTTACCAGCAGTCTGTGGCATCAACATCAATTAATTGTGATTCACATAAAGCTAACTCTAGACATGACATCTTGATTTGTCAAGAACTCACACAACTGGCAGACTGCCAAAGAACAAAATTGTTATGTATGAAACAAATGAGGACATCAAAGATGACAGGTAAGTTTTTGTATATGTATTCATCTGCCATTTCAGTGCTTAAATCAGAATTAACAATGCAAATTGAACAGCCACTTGATTAAACTCATCAAAACAGTCATCACGTTGACTTTTCTTGGTCTTCTAGATCTTCAACAATCCTTAATCATCTCAGCCAAACATATCAACTTCACATGTTAAAAAGCTTGGTGTGGTTTAACCGGTGCTCCTAATGATCAAACAGCATTTAGTTTCTCTTTTTTTTTAGTTAATATTGATAGCATTAATGATTTAAATCAATAACCAATTACAAAATAATTACATGTGAAAATATATATTTGTTCTGCATTACTCTAAGAAAGTGATGTGTCCCCGGTTCTCGGATTGTGGTACGGATTAGGAAGCCTTCCATTTTTCCGCTACGGGTCGAATTGAAACGGATTCAGTCTCCGTCGCTATTAACCTGGAACCTACGCACCACAAATTACAAACAAGAAGTCAAAGGACGGTGGAAATGGCTCCCACCATATATCCTCCAACGCTCAAATAAAAAATCTTTATCACAGAATAGAAAGATGTTAGGAGGATGCGATGAATTTATAGATGCATATAGTAATGGAGGGGGCATTTGGATGCGCCAGGTGAAGGGCGTCTTGGAGGTGCACCCATATAGAGGGGCAGATTAGAGTCGCGCCCGGTATGGGGGCGGCTTAGAGGTGTGCTCGGCAGAAGGGCGGCTTAGAGGTACGCCTGCAGAGGGGCAGCTTAGAAGAGCGCCTGTAGAGGGGCGGATTAACAATGCGCCAGCAGAGATGAATCTTATAGGTGCGCTCGCAAAGGGACGACTTAGCAGTGCGCTCAACAAATGGGCGTCTTAAAGGTGGAGGACCAAACCGTACTGATGGGCCAACATTCTGATCACCTGAGCGGAGGGTTTGCTCTTGGACAGCGCACTCTTGCCTCCGGGATGGAGTACTCCTGACTCTGGGACGGAGGGTTGGCTCTTTGATGGAGGACTCATGATTTCGGGATAGAGTGCTCCTGGCTCTAAGACGGGGGGGCTGGCTCCGGAATAGAGGACTCGTGGCTCCAAGATGGACTTCTGGCTCCAAGACGGAGTGCTCCTGGATCCGGGACGGAGGACTGGCCCCTGGATAGAGAGCTCCTAGCTCCAGGCCGGAAAGCGATTCCTCAATAGAGGGTAGGCCTCTTAGAAGGAGAGTAGGCTTCTTAGAAGGAGAGTAGGCCTCCTAGAAGGAAAGTAGCTCCTGGACAAAGGGCTCTTGGCTCCCGAACAGAGGGTGACTCTTGGCTAGAGGGTAGGCCTCCTAGCAGCTCATGGCTAGAGGGTAGGCTTCCTGGCAGCTCCCATTCTTGGGAATACCGAGCCATTTGGAGCTTGTAGAGCCTGTCCTTCCAAGCTTTAGGGTATTTGGCTTTATAGTGTGATCCGCAAATGTACTCCTCTTACTTAGGCAATGTTGGACATTTCACTTCGAAAAAAATTTATTGGGTTAGAGTTGAGTTGTGGGCCTGCTGTGGGGCCTAGCCCCTCAAGCCTATGGCTGCTGGACCCATCAAAAAGTAATTCCAATCAATTCAAAAAATTTAAAGCAAAATTGTTACTACATAAAAAAGAAAAATCTAAGACCCAAGCAAGGCTGCAAATTCATGGGAATCACTTTTTTTTAATCATTAAAATTGAGACAGCTGGAAAAACTAGGAAAATGAGGAAGCTGAGGATTACATCCCAGATAGCCTACAAGAGTCAAAATGATGGATCTCCCAACTTACAGTTTGTGGGGAGGAGGGAGCCAATGAATCTTTAAGGATAAAGGCCAGTGGTCTAGCATAATTGTTTGTACTACTAATTTTCAACTTTTCACCAAATGCTTTTCCTTGTCTGCTAATGGCAGCAGTTTCCAGCATGGTTAATCAGTAGTTGCTTTCTCTGCCTTGTGCAATGATGTTTCTCGTGGTTAGTCTGCAGGTCCAGAAGGATGCCTAGAGTGTATGAATGTATGTATTTTAAAATTTTCAAACTCTCCCCCGATAATCCTAGTATTGCTGTATGGCTTTATAAAATGAAAGTGTGTTCCCGCCAAGAGAAAATGATGGCTCTCCACACCTACAAAAGAAAGTCTACATTGTGCATTACGGTTCTCTTGTCTTAAGAATGCTGTTTGACTCCAGTTCACTGGATTTTTATAAACTATTCAAGTTCAAACCAGCTGTTTTTATTTTTTTCTTTTTTCTTTTTTTTTTCCAGGCTAATAGGAGATGTGCTTACAACAAAGACTGGACCAGCTTGGGTAGCAGCCAGTCCAGCCTGAGTTCAATATCTATGGATTCAAGAGACTCATGGATCAAGCCTCTCTCCAAACACAACCTAATAGCGCAACTTTCTCTTTTGTGCATCAATTGAAATTATCGGCCGATGTAAATCGGTATATCATGCCCCCATACCAATATTTCCCAATAAATGAGTAAATTCACAATGTGTAGCCGAGCCAATCAGCTTATGATTCTCTGAAAAAAAGTCTTCTAATATATTTAATACCAATAGATTTTGTCCAATACTGAGATAGTTGCAATCGATACCAATAATGATATCATCATCCATGGCATCAAACAATCTCTTACACATTCTACATTGTCCTTCAAGTAAGGTGTCCATGTCCTTTCCAACTATTCTAAAACAAACTATCAAAATATAGGTCCTTTATCTGATAACAGTATTACATTTTACTTTCACAAATCTGGCCCTTCCATTGCAGGAAAGTAAGTTCCTACACATATAATGATGAATATGTCCACTTTAGCCCAGAAAATCACAATGAGCATGGCATCTTTTTTAAGAGTGTGGCCAACGTAGGGCCACTCAAAAAGGGGAAAAAAAAAGATGGGAGTACTACTATATAGTTGATGGAAAGAACAGTGACATCTTGAGGTTTGTCATAGCCTTGGAGAGGGCTTGAGTTTCACCAATCACAAGATTATTGCAACATGCCCATGGTGCTGGTGCTCTAATGCTGATTCTCTGCATACATATACCCCAATTTCTGCAAACTTGCATCCATTAACCACCCATCCTATGCATACGTTACTTGACTTCTATAGAAGATATGGGGCAGCAACTAAAAAACAAGACCGAGAGGAGAAAAAATCTCAAAGAGGGGCGCAGAGAGAACATAGATAAGTAGAAATAGAAAGAGAATCAGTTGTCTAAGGTGGTGATGAATTAATGATCCAGAATTTGCATTGCTGTTATGATAAGCAGCAGTTTATAGTTTAATTAATCTTTTCTCTACATGTTATTTAGTATATAAGCTACAACACACTATTTGTCAAAGGAATTATAAATATTCACTTTATTATCAAAGTGGGTAGGTTGAAAGTACAGATTAACAAGGTAAGTTCCAAACTCTAAATTTGACAACTATTAGTATTGTAATATTTCAAGGCATGTCCTTGAATGATTTTGAAAAATAAATGTTCACAAATATTCAGTAAAGAAATATGTTGACGTAGAGGTTTGCGAGACCAGGGAAAACAAACTTTAAAGATTATACTTTAGTTTAAAGTTGCTATTTTCTGCAGGGAATTGTAATTTGTTAGGGTGACATTTCATGTTATTAAGATGCTGGAATTTTTTTCCTCTTTCATGAGCTTTACCGTGAGGATATTTTGATATTTCTCAGTTTCCGGTCATGGGTTAAAACAGACATCTTTCGATCCTTCTCATCAGCTTAGTTTCCTAAGGTCCATCTAAGTAACTGAAATGCAGGAGGATTCACAAGGAATCCTTATGCAACTATCAGACTGACAAGCAATGATGTCTACTCACTCATGATCTCCCAAAATTACAGAGGGAAGCAGACTGGCCATGAGCTTAGATTACTCAAGGTGGATCTTAGAATAGCTTTTGATTCCCACAATCATGAGTCATGAGGCCATATTTGAAGTGGATTCTCCCCTCCAGGAGTTATTAGCCAGTACAAATTCATCCAGGCACCCTTTATTGCCTGAAACATACATGTATCCAATTGTTCTAGAAGCAGATTCATGGGCGGTCAATCCAAATGATAGATGGCACGGTCATCAAAAGAAGCTTGAATTCCTGCATCCAGTTAACCAATTATGCACATGAAACTGGACTTGAGACCCCTTTTGATGACTACCCAAGAAATATTAGCAGATAAGAAGCTCATAAGCATGTTTCAACAATAATTTGATACATGACCTTGCCACCCACAAAATAACCTAGATGAATTTGTAGAGGGTGATCACTTCATGAAGAGAAATCTGCACCAAATATGCCCTAGTGAGTCCCACATATGTGAATTGAGCTTGCCATGTTGTTCAAAGACCAATGATCTAGGCTCTTGAGTAGACAACAAATTTCTAAACGATTTTCCAACAGTATTCTCTAATTTGTTACTGACACATAAAGAATCATTAAAGGGCTCACACAATTAGTTACAAACAATCATTATAACATCGAACATCTACTCTAATAATAAATAGGCACTACAATATCTCTCTCCAACAATCAAGCATCTTTTAAGAATGATTTGATGTAAGTTGTCAGTCATCTTATTGTATCATCATCCCCTATCATTATTAAACCAGAATAAAATTTAACAGTACAATGGTTTTCCTATCTTTATATTTTGCAACAAAAAAGAAACAGAGTCCCACTAAATTGTAGGATCCTCTTTTGCCATCATTTGATGTAAAGCAACATCCCCAAAAGTTGAAGTTCATAAAACGTTATCCACTAATCATCTGTTCTTGACCAATATAAATATTCATATATTTATGCTTTAAACAGTGGTTTTCTGATTTTTATATCTTTTCAGCCATTATGTAAGGGATTCCACTTTGTGTGGGATTTCACTTTGTCAATGTAATCAGGTCAATATCACTTAGTTCTTCAAAAATGGAAGCAATTTCCTTGTCATTTGATATGTCCATAACTGACACTATTTGGTCTCCATCTTTGCAAATTCCAACTTTATTTATTCCATAGTGATTGATAAAAAACAATAAGCACAACCATTTAACAACAAAGAAAAGAATAGAAGCTCAGGGATAAGTGAACATAAAAATGCAAGGTTTCAAATAATTCAAACAATCATACCATTGATTCCTACACCTGTCTTGCCTCCACTCCTGAATTCTAAACAAGACCAACACCACAAAGCACATTAGCAACTATGTTTAGCACAGTTCAAATAAGAGCCAACAGCATTAGGTTTTGTCTTACTTGGAAGTGCTGGAGGAATTTCAGTGGCTACGGCTTTCACAGGCTGGACTGTTCTGGCCCTACATTTCCTGTTTTAGTGAAGGTTTTCATACAATCACTTCAAATCAAAAGAAAGGCGAGAAAATTGAGATACTTATATTTCAAGGGGGAAGTTGAGTCACTTCCTAGCAAGGAACAGATATTTCATTGAATAGTCAACTAACTAGTCCCACATCAACTTTTAGGGGAAGCCAAATGTATGAGACCAACAACTGAATGGTATGTCAAGGAATAGAGCCAGACAAACTGTCAAATCAGTATTTTCACCTCTTTCCCTCAGATTAGGGTCGAACATGTAGGAAAGGAAAAATGTTTCTGTCCCATATTTGATTGGAAATTGAACGAGACTTAATTTATAAGATGCCAACAGAAGCAAGTTTGGTCATTTAGCCAACTGGAATGGATTCAACATTAATCGAAATAACTCACCAGAAGTAAGTATTTGCCTCCAATAAGGTCTTTAAAAAAAAGGTTAAGAATGGGGAACCAAAAAGGGAATCTCATCAGAAACTCGACTAACTTCTGGGAAATGAGGGGTCATTTTGTCGTTGGCTACCCAATTAACAAAGCGAAAGGGATATTTCTTAGTCACACAACAATTAAAATATCAGAGATGAGCATCGTCTCAAGAAAATTTCAAACATGAACCAAAATTCATTTCTTAACACATACAAATAACAGTAAAACAGAGCAAGAAACACAAAGAAAGAGATAAATCACTCAACCGTATACATGAGGATCTAGCAACAGCACCGCCGAAAATGCTACTCTGAAACTTCGTTGAACTTGCAAAACGAACCAAACCATCATAAGACACCTGAAACACAAAAGCACTAATAACAAATAGCTACTAAAGCTTCTAAAACAGAGAGAAGCCAAAGACCATAGCTCGCAAAGCCCATCAACACGTAATTCGAAAAAACTACAGAGAGGGACCACTTTTAAGGAATAGTATATTGGAAAAAAAAAACCTGAACCAACCCTAAAATTCTTGTAACAAATTTACAAAAGAAAGAACGACGGTTTACTTAAAAGTCAAAGTGCCGTTCATTTCCAATAAACAAGCAGCCGCATAAATCAACAGAGAAAAGCATCCAAAGCAAGCACATCTTCCAAATTCAAAAAATGGCCAGTACAGATACTGTCGACATAGAAAACCTTGGACAGATCAGACGGTTGGAGAAGAGAGACATCGTCCCGAGAGGCATGGATCAGAGGCGATGAAGGCGCAGATCTCAGAAGATGAGAAAACGCCATTAGAACCCTAATATTTCGAGAGCAACAACCGCCGGGACCGATCGAAATGTGCCTGAAGAAACCCTAACAACGAATGAGCGCTTTCGTCTACCTACAAAGACGGAAAATATATTTATTTGAGCTAGAAAAAAAATCCGACAGGTACACTGAGCGGAGATTCTGAAGAAACTTTCTTTTCTCTCTCTCTAATGCACCGGTAAAGCGTTATGCGCTCTCTCTCTCCCTCTCTCACTCACTCACCATCAGCTTATGTCTTCCCAGGCGTAGGTGGGTTTGTCGTTTGTTCGAGTTGGCTTGGCTGGCTGCCGAACTCCTTTTTGTTTTTTTGTTATGTTATGTTTTTTTTTGTTCTTTCTTTCTTTTTTTCTTTATATTTTATTCTTGGATTGGAGTGCGGACCTGATTGCAACGTATCATGGTTAAGCGGGACAGGTGATCAGTTGTGCCTTATTAAGAAGCATAAGTTTTATATATAAACCATACACCATAAGTACATGGCCTATGGAGTGCCCCAAAGATGAGGGGTGAGAAAGTTAAAATAAAAAAAAAAATCAAGTTAAGATAGTCTTAACTATACATAAAAATAGATTTATATGGATGTTAAATTTTTAAATCAATAATTTAATTTAAATTAGAGATAACCCGACGGTGAATTCAATTCAAATAATTCATTTCTAGGCCATGCATTCCATAAACAAGTAGAGTAAAGGGGGATTGAGCCGTGGTTTTAAAACAATCACTCTCATACCTAAGACGATTGATAATTTAAGTTGAGAAAATAAGGTCCAAAAGTTAACTACTTTTTTCATCTTAGCTAATAGACATTTATTTTCGTAATTTAAAATAGATTAAATGAATAAAGAATGCTTGGTCAAAAAGTAAACTTTTCTCGAATATTATTCTACCACCAAGAACTAAAAGCTAAAATATTTTTACCTTATTAATTGGGTGAGTCATATGAGGTCTTAATGTTCATTACTTGGCAAGCAACCACCCCTATTTATAGTCACGTCGTCTTCACAATCAAATGGTTTAAAGAATTCTAAGTACTCGTGACATCACACATACCCACGCACAATGTTTTTCACCGATATCCCTGGTATTATTGTTATTGTTATTTTGATAAATCATCCAATGTTCTTTATAAGATTATTTATTAGTATAGCAAAGGATAATTTTGCCCTCTAAGAAATAATTAAGTCTAAAATTCTAAACTCAAGTATTAAATTTCAAACCAATTAGGTTTAATATAATTATTTGCCCAATTCAAAATTTTTTAACTTAATTACTTTTAAATTTAACCAAATTATTACTGCACAATTTATATTCATAAATGATTTATTCAAAAAATACCTGATATGTGACAAAAGATGTTGGGGGGAGATCAGGTTGAGCTCCATCCGTACTGGGTCCCGTCTTGCAAAGTCCAACAAAGAAAAAAAAAGAAGGCCACTTTCAAAGCCGACGATTCTTCCAAGATTGTTGCACATGCTCCTCTACCCCAATAAGAAACAGAGGGTCAAGGCCTCTATTGATCTGGGTAATGGGGTTGATATCGTTGTGACCATTGCCATCAAGCCCCCTTCATTCGAGGAGAGGGAGGACTGACAAGCCTTTGTTTGGGAAGTGTAATGGCCTCTCTTGAGCTTCAAGGTTTTTTATATACATTTTTTTATATATAAATCATTTGTAATTTATAAAACATTATCATAAAAAGATACTTAAATTTCTATTTGTAGAAATGGAGAGAGTATCTAATCTATTTAAATTTTTCTACATGAAAGTATTGTGGGCTCATAATTAATATGCTAAAATTAGTTTATTATACTTAGTCCATTGACAAGTGATTTTTCAAAGTATAGATGTATGTTCTTGTTGAAACACAAATATGAAGTCTTTGGAAAGTCCAAAATGGCTAGAAGATAAGTGGAGGGACATTAAAGAAGAGCACTAAGATTCTTTTTCAATTTAACCAAAAAAGTGTACTCCTTAATATTAAATTTCTTACTCATCTCAAAGAGAATGCAATTTTTTCAAATATTTTTTTTCTAAAAATTTTCAATTTTATGGGATAGTTGAAAAAAAATTAAATATTATTAGATACGATTTAGTTTGTATTTGTTATTTAACACTCTTTATCTTTATGCCTCTGGATTATCAT
>JAOVVI020012915.1:0-12048 GCA_028571085.2 Nepenthes alata | reverse complement strand
ACCAACACATTCCCTTGAAGGAAGGAAGAAGCCAAGCTAGGCAATGTGGGACCATGTTGATATGTCAACTACCAAAGATAGATTGAAATGTTAATGAGATGTTGGATAGTGGGGTCATTCGACCGGTCACTAGCACATTCTTAAGTTTGATTCTCCTAGTGAAAAATGGGACAAGAGTTGGAGATTATGGATCGACTACCAAGCCTTGAATGAAGCTAATATCAAGGATAGGTTTCCCATTACAACCGTTGACCACATGCTAGGTGAACTTGGACAATCAATGTTTTTCTCAAAACTTAATTTAAGGGTTAGGTACCATTAGACAAGGGTGCACGAAGGGAACATTTAGAAGACGGCCATTCAGACACATAATGGCATTTTGAGTATTTAGTGATGCCTTTGGTTTATGCAACACGCCATTTTCATTCCAACCAAACAAGAACCAAATCTTCATGCTGTTCTTGAGTATGTGCTAGAATTCTTCAACAAGATTATTATATATCCAAGGACTCGGGAGGATCATTTAAACACATGGATGTAGTTCAGAAGTGCTACTTGATAACTCTTTCTACGTTAAGCCCAATATGCATTCAACCAAAGGGAGCTTGAGTACTTGGGGCATTTGATCTCACACGATTGGGATAAGGTGGATTCCAAGAAGGTGGATACCATTTTGAGTATTTAGTGATTCCTTTGGTTTATGCAACACACCATTTTCATTCCAAGCAAACATGAACCAAATCTCCATGTTGTTCTTGAGGAGGTATGTGCTAGTATTCTTCAACAATATTCTTGTATATCCAAGGACTCGGGGGGATCACTTAAACACATGGCGGTAGTTCAGAAGTGCTACTTGATAACTCTTTCTACATTAAGCCCAAGTATGCATTCGAGCAAAGGGAGCTTGAGTACTTGAGGCATTTGATCTCACACGATGGGGTTAAGGTGGATACTATGGTAGCTTGGCCTAAACCTAAGACTATTACTGAGCTTAAGGATTTCCTAGATCTTACTAGTATTATCGAGAATTCGTTAAGAATTATAGTCCCATCACAAAACCCCTCACTTACATGCTCTAGAAGAACAATTTCACATAGAACGAAGAGGTAAGGATGGCATTTCGAAGCATTGAAGGTTATAAAAACCACGCCCATATTGGTCGTGCCTAATATGGGGGTAGGCGCGTTCTTGACATAAGAAGGGAGGCCACTTGCATTCATTAGCAAGAGCCTTGGTGTTGAAAAGAAAGGATTGAGTGTGTTATGTCTGGGAGATGCTCGTTGTCATGGAAGCTAAATGGTGTAGAGACATACTTGCTCAGGCAGTGATTGTTGATAGTCACGGATCCACAACCACTAAAAAATCTTATGGAGCAAAGGATCACCACCTTGGATCAATAAAGGTGGGTATCTAAGTTGCTTCGTTTCAAATTTCAAGTAGTTTATAGATAGGGTGGGGAGAACCGGTTGGCCAACGCGCCATCAAGGAGGGGTGATGGTGCAGATTTAGAGGCCTTTGTCAGTGCTTCATGGGAAGTTTGGGACAAAGTAAGAGAGAGGTTAAGATCCGACATGAGGTGTACAGGGCTGATGGAGAAGTTAGATAAGGATGCTAAGGGGGTGGAGAATTATGAGGTTCACAATGGGTTGTAAAAATACAAGGGTAAATAGTGGTGCTAAATGTGGGGGACACTGGAAGTAAAATCCTGGAGCCATTTTCATGACACCAAAGAAAGGGGAATTTGGGAGAATATCATACATGGGTGAGGATGGAAACCATGTTCCACTAGGATGGCATAAACGAGATGCAGGAATATGAAAAGAGGAGTGACATTTGCCAAAGGGCAAAGTGTGACAACAGCAAACCAAAGGGATTGATGCAACCGTTGCCGATCCCAATCAACACTCGAGAAGATATCACTATGGACTTTGTGGAAGGGTCAGCACTTCTCTAATGGGTATGATGGTGTGCTTGTGGTGGTGTATCGCTTGACCAAGTATGCACACTTTGTTGTGATGGTACACACATACATGGCCAAAAACATGCAATGAAGCTTCACGGGATGCCAAGGAGCATGGATAGGGACAAGGTATTTATGAGCAACTTTTGGAGAGAGAACTTCAAGTGCATGGAATGCTGTTGGACAGGAGTTCGACCTTAACCCCAAACTCGTGGACAAATCGAGATAACTAATCGAACCCTTGAGTAACATCCAAGGTGCTTTGTCCATAAATGCACAAAGAAATGGGAGGAGCATTTGGATTGGGCAGAATTTTAGTACAACACTTTGTACCACCAATCCATCGAGTAAACACCCTTCGAAGCTCTTTATGGGAGCCCAACACCTATGCTTGTGACTTACGAAGTTGGAAGCTTGGCCAATGAGCTGGTGGACGTGGAGCTCAGAGAATTGGGCAAGATTCTAAAGAAGCTCAAGAGGAATCTTGTGTGCACTCAAGATCAAAAGAAGCAAATTCAACTAGGGAAGAAGCATGAATCCTTCAAACCAGGTGATTTGGTTTTTCTCAAAGTACTTTCCCAGGGAGCACAAGGCACTATCTCAGGCGATTCAACAAGTTGAGGACTAAAGTATTTTGGCCCATACGTGATAGAGAAGTGTAGACAAAATCCTACATGTTGGATTTGCCAGTCGGGGTCCTTATTCATCCTATTTTTCATGTATTGTGGTTGAGGAGGAAGTTTGGTGACTTAATCGAGGTAGTTAGCAACTTAGTTATGACCAATGAAGAGGGCAGACTAGCCTTCGAGCCCAAAGAGATACTAGAATACTGCCAAGAGGAAGTTTGGTGACTGAATTGAGGGGGTTAGCAACTTAGTTATGACCGATGAAGAGTGGAGACTAGCCATCAAGCCCAAAGAGATACTAGAATACTGCCAAGTGCAAAAGGGAAGCAAAGTGAGGGCCGACACACTTGTGAAATGGAGGGGGCTTCCACCCGAGGACACATGGGAAAGTGTTCAAAATATGAAGGATCAATTTCCCAAACTCAGACCTACTGGATAATATCGGTCTCGAGGGGGATGGACTGATGGGAGTCAAGGCGGGCCATCCAAAATGCAACCATGAAGACTCAGTGAGAAGAGGCTCAAAGGGCGGCATTGGGCTGAAGTGCATCTCCAAACACGGCCACAAAAGGAAGTTCCGAGATTTTGGGGGATTTCTGGGTTAAAGTGGTAGTAGTATTTATTTTAGGTAACTCAATGTGTGACCTACATTGTTATTTGGTCTAAAAGAGGGAGATTTGGAGGTGGAAATTATGACAGATTTGGGGGTTTACTCAACCTTAGAGCATAAATTTTGAACTCTTGTACTGTTTGGGGCTACAACTTTATACAGTGTTGATGAATGAAAAGCTTTGTGCTTTGAACCCACATGTCAAGAATTGAGTGCTAACTCAAATTAGTCTCATTTTTCACCTACTGTTGTCATACAAATCCTTGTGTGCCCTGATGCAGCCATTGATTCAATCACCCAACACAAGACAAAACACTAACGATGGAGCAAGGCTTCCATCATAGTGGTGAGAAAGTTGCCATGGTCAGTGTTGGTATAGACCATGGTCACAGTTATATCTGCATCAAACAATACATATTGATATCGTATATATTGGATAAAAAAAATTACTAAAAACTATAAGTTAACAGTGTCATATCAGCCAATATATCAACTGTAACCGTTAATACAGAAACATATTACGATATTATCTTGGCATTAGAAAGTATCGATATCAGGATGCCCCAAAATACTGATACATATCGGCTGATATGTATTGTATCTGATCTTTGCATTAATCGAAAAATATAAGTAATTGGGGAAGAGGTATAATCAAAGTTTCAAATAATATGTAGCAGGAGGGTCATTCAACAATTAATAATTAACTTCCATTTTATGTCTACTGTGACATGCCATAAGCCTCACCTTGATCCTCAGTCTGGAACTAAGTTCAAGATCACCCCTGAATATTGTAACAGGCGCTACATTCCGTGTCCTAATTGCTCCCAACAATGATGTCAGATTTTCAACATGAACTGTCCTTGCCCAGGTATTCTTTGAGAAAAGATCCAACAGCCGGTCATTCTCATCCATAATTTTCTTATTTGCGTCATTGCTCAGCACACCCCTTACAATTATACATTCCAATTTCATACCATGTGCAGCCATTTGTGAAGTGATTATACTGACTTGATCGTCTTTTGTACCTTCATGAGGCTCTTTTATGGGGCAAAGTGCATTTGTAATCAAACAAAGGCGTTGCTTCCCCTTGTTAGTTGGTCCGTACTTCTTTATGAGCATATCCATCCCAACAACAATTGCATCAAGGACTATCAACAGAGTCAAGGTATCAAAAACATAAAAATGGTATGCACATAATAGAATCACTTTTGAGTCTGGTGACTCTTTATAGAAAAGCTCAAACAGACAATCTATGGAATATACCGAGAAGAAACCATGCAAACCTCGCGTTGGGGAAAGGTATATATTGAACATGCAAAAGTTGGCAATAGAAATGGATACAGTCACCAGCAACAGTTCCTCGTGGAAGTTCTTGCACAACATCAACAAGATCTCCATCAACAACTTTGATATTTCTTAGAACGAACACATGTTCATATCCACCCACTTCTCTTGTCAGCTCATTGTTCGTCTCTGAGGTTCAAAGATGAATGCCTAATAACTAAGTGATGCTTTGTAAAATCACAACAATGAGAGACAAATAACCATACTTGAGCATAACCAGATTGGACATTTAAGAAAGACCAGAACCAAATAGGATCATTTTTATAACTTACAAGTGAACATGCAAAGCAAGAACATAAAAGATTGGGTTTCCAGCAGGTAACTAGCAAAAAGATTTTTCCTTTCTGTAGCCCTAAGTGAGGACAAACGTCTCAATGGGCTTGATCATTCGGTCAGAATATAACTCATGATGATACTGATAAAATCAAAGCTGACTTGGGACTATGGCATTGTGGCCTTCAAACATTTTATTTCTAGTATTACAAATGAGTTTAATGTTACCATTTGTGCTTTGGGACTTCCAATCTGACTTGGGCCAATGGTAATCCAAAACAGCCGCCTAATGGGAAAGCCCTACAATCAGTTTACAACACACTGTAACAAGGGCATCGCATACTCATCTATTTGAGTGGGGACAATAACATTGCATCCAAGATCCCATGAGATATTTATGTTCAGTTTACGAAGAACATAAGTGGGATGAATACTTGTAAAGCCAGGTTCCCCATTTGATTAATTTAATATTATAAGTTCATTTTAGGATTAATTTGAATATATTAAAAATAATTGTGCAACATAAATTTGAAGAAAATTCAGAAAAAGATGCAGACATGACGCTAAAGCACGCTCGACGCATACTCGTACGCACTTTTAACAGATTGGGCACTCATGAGGAGTGCCTCTGGACTGGTCGAGCGGGATTCAGACAAAGTAGTAAGCGCCTGAGACGATGCTCGAGCATGATGTTAGCAAATTGCTCGTGCTCGAGGAATGCCTGAGGCGGAGCTTGTGCGCCAATTCGCCTATATAAGGAGTGGCGCATTGTTTTCAAGCACTTCGCGTGGGAAGGGAGAGGAAGGAGAGAGAAAGAGAAGGGAAGGAAGAGAGAGGAAGAAAAGAAATGAGATGTTGAAATATCCTTTCATCAGATTTGTCAAATTAGACGTTAAAATCAAGTATCCTTAAACCCTATTCTTGGTTTAATTTTATTTCCTTCTAATTTCATTTACATTTGGAGGTTTTATTGTACATGCATGTCATTTTCACTTACCTCATTTTGATTCTTCGTGCATGTATGTAGTTTTACCAGTAAGTTTAAGGTAGGTTTTTACTTGGTTTTATCAAATATTTGAGAAGTTTGAAAATTTGAACAAAATGCGTAATTATTTTGGATTATTGGACTTATATTCGAAATATTTGTAAGCGAAAGTTATGGAAACTTGCATATGAGTTTTGCATGTAGTATTCTATGCATGTGCTTTAGGTCAAGCTCTATTTTGCATTCAATTCAGTATTTGTACTTTACCCCGAGGTTAAAAGTTGTGTTTGTACTTCCCAAAGTGAAAATTTTATACTTTTCTGCCATATAGAAAAAGTTTTGGACTTTGTTATAGAGACCCTCCCTGGTTTGGTATTTTATGATAACCATCGTAAGAAATTAAACGAAACTAATACATTCGAATATCCTAATATATTCAGACAGACTAGAAGATTGCACCTATCATCTACGAGTAATAAAAAAAAAGTGGTATTTATCCTCATCTATAAGAGAGAATATGTAAACAGCCTGACTGTGGATCCAAATAGTAGTATTTGGCCTAAGAATACCGAGAGTATGTGTAACCTTTTCTCAAAATCAGTCTTTAGTCTTTGGTTCTCCAATTTGAATATATTTTAAATTTTTAAAATTTTTAACTTCATTTGATTTAGATACTTGAGACTTGCAGGGAGCTCAGACGAGGACACTGGTAGATGTTTTGTTTATATTTTGTGAGTAATAGTTTGTAGTTGGATTGTATTGGTATTTAATGTATTTTGGTAACAAGAAAATGACGAATAGATTGATATTAGTATATTTTTGTGTTATGAAGTAAGACTTAGATTATCTTGTTATTTGGTTATTAGGGCATTTGGTTTGTGTTAAATCAATGGTGTGGTTTGTATTGTTAGTTTGTCACTTTTTCCTTACAGACATTTGGACCAGGTAGTGTTCAGTTTTATTGTCAAGACGAGTAGTTCGGAGCGATCCTGTGATGGTTATTGTTATTCATACTACTGATGATACTATTTAGTATTTTATTAGGTCCAACCCAGATTTAGGTATCGTGTTTCGATGTCTTTATTTTGAGATTTTATTTTTGTACATTATAATTATTATTAATTATTATCAGTACTTGCTTTTGGTCCAAGTTCGTGATACCGCTAGCAGTGTGAGGCATGACATAGGGGAAAAATCACTACACCTAGAAATGAACAACACAAACTTCTATTTCCTTTTCTTGTACCTAAGTGAGGAAAAGGCTCAGGGGGCTTGGTTTTCAGGATAGTTTAGTAGCCTAGTCAAGGTAAGCACACAATTGGATGTGTATGCACATGCAACAGAAGGAGCCATAATGGTTAAGATCATATTGCAAGGAAATAGCTTATGTTCATGCAAATATCCCAATTGCTGGCAATGATACAATACAAGTAGCAGACGTTACGGAGAAAATAAAACATTGCAAGTGCAAGGAGTTTGTTTTCATATGAGTTGTAGAATTTTTTCTGCTGTATTGTCATATTTCAATATGCTTAATGATGCAGTATAACAGAACATTACAGCTTCTAAGCATCAATGTCTTGAAACTGGAATGTGGAACTGAAATGGATATCCATCCATCACTATCTTTTCCTTGCCTATTCGCCTTCGATATAGTTGAACTTACTAGATATATTAAAGATGAGTTTCAGATGTATATATTTTTTACTGATATTGTTTCAATATATACAAGGAAACTTGAGGAAAGATAGTGTTTTAAGTTAGAATTACAGGAAGAGGCTTTAGGAGTGAAAACAACAAAAGACATGCAATTTTAGTAACTCTATGTGGAAGATTGAAACCAAATGACACCAATCCAAACTAAGCCTTTTCCCCCTAAGAGAGATTGGCTACATAAATTTTTCATATCCATTTGATTTTGTTGTAAATTGTCCCCTACAAAATCCAAATATGCACGCGCATGTTTCGTTTGAACTCTTGGTTCTTCATTTCCTCTTCTATAATGGGCCTCTTTTGAGCTCTCACTTCTCCAACTCCAAAGAAGCACATTAGGTTATCTTCATCTTACATTACCATAACAGCTTCAAACGAGTCCGGAATTTTTTCTTCTACGGATGGCACATGATATATAAAATCATTTGAATCATATTTGTTCAGGTATGACCACACAACCATCTTAATATTTCCTTCTCCATTACTCCCATTTCCAACACTATGCTCTGTATAGCATGACTGGCCTAATAGCCACTTAAGTATTTCCCTTTAGGCTTGAATGACATTCCCCAATCATACAAGATCACTTAACTACTTCACTTCATCCAAGCCTGCCTTAATCTGATGAATTATGCTCCTATCAATTGCTTCATCTTTCTGAGCGGTTGATCCAACATATTTGAGATAACTTCCTTGTTTGTCTTTCACCCTATCCTCACCTTTGCACCGTCTACCTCTCTATTGCCATTAAACTTGCATACCATATATTCACTCTATGTTCTAACTATAAAACATTTAGCTTCCAAAGTCTCTCTTCAAACTCCAACTTAGCATTGATGCACTCTCTTGCCTTACACAC
The DNA here is from genome assembly GCA_028571085.2 of Nepenthes alata. Taxonomy (NCBI): domain Eukaryota; kingdom Viridiplantae; phylum Streptophyta; class Magnoliopsida; order Caryophyllales; family Nepenthaceae; genus Nepenthes; species Nepenthes alata. The sequence continues at coordinate 3,678 of JAOVVI020012915.1, read as the reverse complement.
CAAAATGGTCATCTGTAAAAAAAGCATGCACCAAGTTCGTGCCGCATAGGTTTTAAGTGGGTAGATTACCTTTAGTTGCACTGTTCCAATTTATAGGAATCACACAACATAGGGTATCAACCATCAGAATAACTACATCTATATGATATGTGATTGTCAAACTCCTTCACAGTATTATTAATTTTATAGAAACAATGCAGGTCAGCTATAACAAGTAAATTCAATGTTAGGCAACTAAAGCAATACACAAAAAGTAGCACAACAAAAATAGGATGTTAAGACAAATGAAAGATGTAAATCTAAAAGATACCAATAATAATGAGAACATGTGCAGCAAGATACAAGTAGAACGGATAAAGAAAGAAGGTGAATGTCTAAGATGTTTTGACAACCTAAAATGCACGTCAAATCATGCATAGTGAAGAAAAGTGATTTGATCGATGAGAGAAGCAACTGGAAGCCTCCTCAAAAGAACTTGAACTGACCACAAAGTAGAGCCACAAATCATCAACTTTGTCTCTAACTCGAAATCAAGACCACTGAAACTGGAGTCATTTATTATCTCTTCATCTATTCCAAGTGTCAAATAAACCTTTGAAAGCATCTTGTTACCACATAAAAAATCTTCCATTAACCACCATTGCATTGTCCATCTCCACAACTATATTTTTCCTTTCTAATTGATTCAAAGTAGGAATTTTGTATTTAAAAGTGCCAAGGGGACACCATGCAGGGTACCAAAAAATTTAAAATAAAAAGCTATACACTGCAGGCATTTTCTTCGAAAAAAGACATCCACAATTATTTGGGATGAAGGAATGGCCCATTCACCCAAAAGAAAAGCAGATGCAGCAACACAAAATGAAGATTGACAAAATTAGCATCATTATTGTCACAAGTGATTAAGTTGCATTTCTCCTAAACCAGCAATAGAATTTCAACCAGAATCATAACCCAGGGATATTTTTTTGCTCTCCTTGCAGGTTAAATCTAGCAGACCAATAAAGAGCCCAACGGAGATAAATCTGATTCCAAGAGGGGCAAGACACTAGGCAGAAATTTAATAGACGATTCACATATTCACCCTCCTTATGCAGGAACAGCCATTAACAACTGTGTTGTTTTTATTTGCAAAGTATCCCTTTTCTGCGACTGCTTCTTAAGTTAAACAAACCCTACGTGGCTGACCCAAATACCAGATCACTATAAAATGGGTTATACCAGGCTGGATATGTATTGAGATTTGTAACATGAAGCAACAGAAACCTCTCCAGAGCGTAGTTTTAAATCGTGATGTCACAGCGTTGAGGGCAAATCACTAGCAACACAAGGGTTGTTGTGGTCATCTTGTAACGCTTGTGGTCCATGTTGCAGCCCGTATTTAAATCTATTAGGCTTCCATAATTCCCACCACATCCCTTCCTCACATTGAATAGTGATTTCACCACGGTCAGGAAGTTTCTGTAGCTGCTCCAACTTATTCAATTCCTCATCATTTTGATCAGATCTAGAAAATAGGACAAATTGTATGTTTCCCATCAGGTGATGCATAATCAGCCACCAACGTTTTTTTTTTATCAAAGGCTCCAACTTTGTCCACAAAATGCATGAACTTAACCGTTAATAAAGAAAAAATTATATTCTTGGGTGGATCTAGGAAATTTGACAGTCCTATCTACTGCTGAGAAGCGAACAAATCCACATGTTTATTCAAGTTCAGCTTGACTCACATTATTTAATGCTCCTCTCAATTTCCCAATAATCCTCCTCATGATTCTCTTCACTAACTAGGGTGTCTTTCATCCTAGTCAAAAATACATTTTCCTCCTCCCACCCTTCCTCTCTCATTCAGAGGAAGTTCCTTCCTCCCTCCCTCTCTCTCATACACTTTCTCATTCTGAAGTGGGACCATATTGGAGTACAACATTGCATGGATTTCTCATTCTCAAAAGCATCATTAATGGCATTAGATATCAAAGTACATAAATATGAAGGCAAAAGAGTGGATTATAATTCAGTTTGATGAATAGTGCATAGAGATACATGATCATACACTGAACATGAAAACTAAGAATTGCTTTTCTTTGCACCTTTAGTGTGGTAGGTGGCTTCATTTTTTTGGATTTATAACATATTACAAATGTCAACAACAATCATATCATAGTCATCAAAGTTTGTGGATCTATCAGAAGAAATAATAAAGGTAGGCTACCTTCAGTTCCCAACAAGACAACTCCAACTTCATCGTATTTGCTATAGATCAGCTGCATGAACAGAAGAAACTCCGTCATAACAGTGTTAATGCTAGTCCCATGCAGCAACAATTCTGAATTCTATCTGCTACAATCGTCATTTTAGGTCAAAAGTCGGATGCCTAGTGCTAGAATCCAAACCAAACTACATAAATTTTTATATATTTTTTCTCTCATCCTTGAATTTTTCTATGAATTCACGTAAATATATTTTGAATCTTAGCATTGTAAAAAAATTCGATACCCCATCGTGAAAGTTAAAGACCTTCAATGTATACCGGTGCCAAAAAACCGAAAATTTTTTATACTGGGGAATAAATTCTAGTATCTTCTTCTATATCCGATTGTTACCTATTGTTATTGATTCTTTATTATATTTTCGTAGTTTTAATTAGTAATTTACTTGCATTCGACATGCTCGACACTAGTGTCTTTTTCACAATTGCAGCCCGAGAATCAACCACAAAACTTAAGTGTGCTCACAGGCAAACTTGGCATGTGTCCGGCTTCTAACGAGAATAGACACACAGCACGATTTTGTGATTATAAAATTCAAACTATGATAGTTGATAACAAAGCCTAACCTACAAGAGAAGCAGTAAGAAAAGCCTCAATTTTGGGCAAAGCTTATATGGTGGGATAGTAATGGCCAAGTGACACCCCAATTGGCTACTCATATGACTCATGCGATTCAGCTAACTACTCAGGCAACTCCAGTGATTCATTTGACCATGGTGACTCATCTTAAAGCTCGTAAGAGAAGGGTTATTAAACTCAAAGCCCGAGATGAATCTTTCGATAGGACGAAAAAATTGGTGGATAGCCTCATCATCCAATTGAGGTCCTTTGAAGAGGTGGTTAGGGACCTAACTTACGATGTCCACGACTCAATGAGGGTGTTACAAATAGAATGCCAATATCGCAATTGAGGTGAACCTTCTAGTACATGTTACTGCAACTAACGGCAGTGGCAGAGTCAAGCCTTTGGAGCTTCGCTCGTATGGTCGCATTTGAGATTCAAAGGAGTTTGGCAACTTCATTTTCAATCTGGAATGGTACTTTAGGGCTACGAAAAGGGATTTGAATAAGGTTAAGGTTTCCGTGGCAACAATGCACCTGACCGGGGATGTCTAACTATGGTGGCACACCAAATATAAGGGAATTGCCCACAAGAGATTGAGCATCAACTCATGGGATGACCTCAAAAGAGAGCTAGTGGCGCAATATTACTCTGAAAATAATGAATTCACAACACAAAGTTAAAACAAATTAAGCACACAGGAACAATCAGGACTACATTAAACCTTTCTCGACATGCATATTATACATAAAAGACATGTCTAACAAGGATTTCATCTTTCATTTCATAGATAACTTGTGGCCATTGGCTCAAACAGAGTTATTCAAACAAAGTGTGTAATATTTG
>JAOVVI020012914.1:1384-12049 GCA_028571085.2 Nepenthes alata | reverse complement strand
CTTCTCTATGGCTATTACTGCTATTATGTTTATGTTACTCCAATTATAATTTTTTTCTATTATGTTGTTATTATTGCTGAGTCAGGGTGCCGAATCCCTTCCTGTATAAAGCCATCTCTGTGGTTGTTGATTAAAAAAGAAAAATATTAGCTCTCTCTATTCTCTCTCTCTCCGTCTCCCCTGTTCCCTGTTTCTCTGCTTCCCCCTCTCCCTGTCATTTCCCTGCTATTTCCCATCCTCTTCTCCTTGCTTCCCCCCTCTGTCGAACTCCCCTTCCTTTCTTCTCCTCTATTGCTCTGTTCGTGGCCTTCAAGCACGCATCAGGCTTAATCTTCTTCTACACATTGAATAGCAAAAACATGGGATTTAAGACATTCCAAAAGAGATTTATCAAATCTACGATAATCCCTCTCAGATCTTTGGAGAACCTCAAGTAATTTCAACACATTTCGTAGCACAGCTGTGAGAAGAGCATGTGAGCTTCTCCACCCGACGAATCGACTGGACTAGACAACTCCAGGGAGGACTGCGGAACTGCAGGGATGGCGTCTAAGAAATATATAATAGAGGAGCTTTATGAGAAAATAAACCATTGTTATGTATGCAGTAACACACTTGATGTATTTTTAGATCTGAATTATTGTATAAATTAGAAAGTAACTTAATTCTTTTCGACAAGTCAAATTAAAGTGAGTCCGACCTCCATCCCTAATAATATGAATCTTACACATCACAATAAATAAATAAGAGGTTAGAGGATAGTGAGACTCGCTCCCCAAAATATTATTTGACGCTCAAAGAAGAAATCTTTTTACATAAGAAAAAGATGGAGGATGTAAGATGTGTTGATGCACGGGTATATGGGGATTGAGATTAGACTAGAGGATTTGGTTCTGAAGGATGCGCTCTACTTGAGAGAGTGTACAATCATGGGCTTTGTGGCTTGAAAGAGAAGGAGAGCTTTTCGATCCTTCGGGAGTACTTGAGGGTAAAAATTATTCAGTCCCCTTTTTCATAGGGATGAAGAGATATTTATAGAATTCGGGCCAGTGTGGCATCCCTTAGGCCTCACGGTTGATGTCAGTTGCTCTAACAAATTCACTAAGTTGCCTCAACAATTGTGTGCAGGGCGTACATGGTAACTGTTGCTTTTTTGGAAATATTGCAGAGCTACCTTTGCCATCTAGGAATGATACGCCGTACAGGTGAATATTGTACGGATATTTGTTGGGTTATCAAGACAATTGTCGCGACCACATTATGGAAGGTTCTTCTCGCTTGCCTACAGTGTGTTGTCGAGGCTGTCGGTGGCTATGTAGAAAAAGCAACCATGAGTGTGGTACTGTGCACAATCCTATTTGCTCGCTATCGGGTCCTTTGACTCAATAGTCCGCATGATAGGCTACCGTCCTTCGGGATTCTCTCCTTTCGTGGGCTAGACTTACCATTGTCGTGCCTCCTAGGTCTTAGCCTTGAAAAAAGGTCATTGGGCCACTTCTACTACTGCGGGCTGGGCTCTGTGCCAGCCCGTGTTTTGCTAGACCCATCACTGGCCCTCATGCCAAGAGACCTGACTTGTCAATACCCGACATGCTCATTGATGGAATAATAGTTGCAGGCCTGTACGCACACTCCCTCCCCAGGTGTTCTACTGATTCGCTACATAATGGGCAGGATTTGATTCTCTGCACCTGACAATTCTCTGAGGATAATGCTAGCTTCTGCATTGATGGCTCATTGATCTTTTCTCCGGCTATAAATGGAGGGGCTCTCCAGGCCCCGCTCTATGAATTGTCTTCATCAATTGAGCGGTGTAAGAGTTTGGAGCAGACATGGATCCTATGCTGCCACAAGTCGGAGTTAGAGGGAGGTCATTTCTAATGTTTGAAGCCGATACTACTCACAAAGTCTATCTTGATTATCCTCTTTTGTAAGGGAAGACACCTTGGTTCCCCCCTTTTGTGCCCAGCCCACACCTGAACTTGCATTTAACCGGGTAAAGGCTTAGATTTGAGCGGCTACCCCCTCTCTTCTCGCTAGCATCGGGTAGTCCTTTCTAGTATTGACCTTAAGGAGGGTTGTCTCATCCCCGAAGGGTAGATGCTTGTTCCTCTTCCTGCTTGTTTTGGGGAGACACTGTCCTACGGCTCTTGGGAAGACTGTCCTACAGTAGGCTATTTGAGAGGGAAGTCTTCTTTTTCTTTTCTTACTTGACCTCCCAGGTGAGAACGGGTGAACTATGCCCCATTCTTAAAGGGGAGAGCTTCACATGCTCTTTCTTGCAATAACAATAGGGGCTTCTTGCATGCTCCACCTCCTGTTTCAACCTCCCGTCGAGGAGGTCAGCTAAGAGGCTCGTCTCTTGCAATCGCCCATCCTGAAGACTGGTTGGACGACTATAGTTAAGTCACTATTCCATATATTTTTATTATTTCTGTATTGTATGTTCACTTTTGTAAGCTTATTATACTTTATAAATGAATTTAATGAATAGAACTACCCGACATTATTCGTCTTCATGTTATGTGGCTCCAATATTCTTGCTTGATGTAACAGTTAAAGCTTATATATATATATATATATATATATATATACGCGTAGCGTCATTGTTGTTCCCTTTCTAATGGCCTAACAACTCGAACAACTGACTGCCCGATTTTTCGACGATCTAACCCATGAGGATTTTCTCGGGCACCTAGTTGGGATGCAGACTGGTCGATCCAACCATGAGGCCACTCAATCTGTGCATTGTCAGTCTACCGCCTTGAAAAGTAGCATGTCAAGATTGCATGCTGCCAGTTTGCCGCCTTTTAGAGTGGAGCATTGTGGATTTGAGACTTGCGCTTCGCTTCTGGCTCATCAATCCCGGTCCATCAGGTGTCAGTTGTCTGCATAGGGAGGCGTAATGTCAGACCATCATTATTGGCTATGCGATTGACGCACCTCAGCACTCCATGGTGCGGGCACGTGTCATGGCCATTATGGGACGTGCCTCTTTGATATCTCAAACGATGTCGTTCTGGGCCATGGCATCGGCTATTTAAACTCTTAGCCTTCGCCGCTTCCCACACTTTTCTTTCTCAATCCGAATTGCTCGACCCCAGTTTTCCCTTCTACTTTCCATGGCCCCTGTGGGAGTTGATGCAATCCCATCCATTCTCACTTTCCATGATACTGAGTCTTTGTTTGTTCAATACCATATCCCGAGTTCCATCACGTACACACTGCTAGTAGATGACAATAGGGCCTACTCTCCCCGACATGGGGTTGTTACCATCTACAAGGCCCATCTTAGGGGTGGCCTTCGTATCCCCTTTGCTCCAAAACTGTATGAGCTCCTGGTATCTTTGGACATTCTGATCGCATGACTTCACCCCAATGTCATTCGATATCTGATTTTCCTATGCATCTTCTTCTGCCACCATGGGCACTCTTTGGATGTCATGACTGTGAAAGTAATCTTTCGGTTTAGTCAGATTGCAAAATAGATTTCACTTTCCCCCAACAAGAAGTACCGAATAAGTGGGGGAAATCCTGACTCGATAAAAGGCTATAAGGACTGGTACTTTCATTTGGCGATCAACTCTGGCTAGGCTGCTTCTAATAAGTGGAGCAAGGTGCTGACTTCTTATACCATTGATATCCTGGATTGGGGGAAAAACCTGACGAGGCCACTGACAGATCTTGCTAAGATGCACGCTGACTCATTTAGTAAAAAAGACTTTTGGCGATCCTCAAGGGCTTTTATGCAAGCTAAGTGAGAGTCCTCCTTGGAGGGGACAAATGTAACTACCCTATCGCTTCCCCAGCCCAAGAAAAAAGTTAGATTATTATTTATTCCAGATTCTCCTGAGAGGGCGACTAAGCAGCGGGCAGCTTCGTCCTACTCCTCTTCTAACTCTAGCCCGACCATTGTGGAGTGGAGGCAGAGTGACCATTGCGGAGTGGAGGCGAAGTGTTGGCGAGTCATCTAGGCAGGCAATCTTTATCCCGTCTTCTTTAGCTGCCCAAGTTTTCAAGGAGGTCCCTAGGTCCGCTAAGGGTGGCGAGCCCCCTTCCCTCCACTACAACAACAAGTGAGCCAGGGACTGGACAGCCGAGCGAGCTGATCAATGCACTAACCCTGACCCAGTATGGGGTCCTTACTATTATTGTCTTGTCATCCAAAGAGCTCACACCTAGCCCTGATATTGCTTTTGTTAAGGAGGGTCCCAGCAATAGAGGATAATGTGGAGGATTATCCTCCGCATTTTGTTGTGGTGGGATAATGCAGAGGTGGTGGAGATTGATGAAGTGCCTCGCTCGGAGCCCCCAAAGCCAGAGGTCTCGAAGGCTTTGATGGCTCCCCCCTTACTTCCATGTTTCAAAGCGGCTTCCTGCCACCAAGAAGTTCCTCTATAGGGTTGAAGGGCTCCATCTGCTTCTTCGCCAAGGGCCCCTGAGACCCTTTGTCATCAAAGGAGTTGCCTTTCATTAGGGTATGAGCTAGGTAACTCCTCATTCTCATTGTTATTGTCCTTACCTGACTACTTGCCTTTTTCCTTGCAATCACAGGCGATGCTGCATCTACTGCATGCCGATTTACACCAACCAAATGTCATGATACATTAGCGTGACATAGAGATCTCCCATCTGACCCAGACGAGCGTCGACCTGGGTGTGCTCAGAGTGATGGAAGACTGGGTGAATGCTATCATTACCAAGGCTCTGTATAGTCAAGAGCGGGCTGCTAGCCTCAACCATGAGCTATTCGAGTTCAAGGCAAGATTCCAAGTGCTCATAGAGGAAAGATCCCAGGCTCTAGATTTGATTACCTCTCTCAAGGATATGCTTCGGGGGCTAAGTAGCGCCTTGCCAAACTCTAGGATGAGTGCACCTGACTTGAGGGTGAGTTAATGACCTAGTTTAGTCTAGAGGAAGTCGGCCAGGACTTAACCAATAGATTATGGGATGGTGTTCGCCTTTGACACCCTTGGTGGTCCTAGACTTCCCTGCTAGCTTCTTCCACCCGACAAACACCGGCACCCTGCTTCGATCAGAGTTAGTTGATTCATCGAAAAATGGTAGGGAGCCCTCGCCTTCATCACCAAGAGGCTCCCAACCTTAAGGCCCTCCCTCGTATGAGTCATAGGCTAGGCGGCATCTTGAATCCCTGCGTCAGACTAACGTTCCTCGATGTACATTTTGGCCGTTCAATAAATTAGCTAGACCGTTTTGATCATTTTTGCTAATGTTTCTGTGTTTATGCTAAGTCCTTTTATTCAATGTTTCATTATTTGCCAACTAAGCATTTGTTTCCATTATCGCTGGGCTTGGCACGGATTCAGGGGTCCAGATGTACTCATCCCTATTGGAGGAAGTCACGCCACTTTGGTTTTATCAGGTGGTACTCCTTCCTACTAGAGAACATCAACGCACATCTTTTGGTGAGCCTCATTAGGGCCAATTGGGTTTCATAGCCGTAGTCAGTAGGTTCTAGTGAAGTCAAGGTCGTCGTCCACACGTAACCATTGGTACTCAGTTCCACTAGGGGGACGTCATCGTTCTTGCGCATCTAATCCTAATCCGCTAACCATTGTTGACTAATGGTGCTCATCCCTATCTGAGGGAGTTATCGTATGCATGCTAAGGAAGCCCCTAGGGTTTGTTATGGCCGCCTAGCTAGGGAGGTCCAACTTTAGTCCGAAACTCCCTCGGGCCATAGCATTCGACTACACTTGAGCCGCTTGATTGTCAAAATTGAGGTTTTGGTCCCACTTTAGCAAGGTGGTTAGCAGGTGAAGTATTTTCACCCAACCTAAGAGCAGTCTAGGTCATCTGACTTTATGTGGTGACATGCAAGTATTCATATGAATAATCAAAAATTAAATAAATAATTATTTTATTAATTCAAACGTGGTATATTTTATAAGTATTTCAAATGATGCATGCCAGACTTACCTGGATTGAGCAAGGGGTCATTGGTAATATTTTTTGAAGTGGATGGCATTCCACGTCCTCAATATCAGTTTGCCATTTTTGGTGCGTAACTTATACACACCATTTTAAAAAATCACTGAGACTAAGAATGGTCCCTTCCAATTCGGAGAGAGTTTGTTCCTATTGGTATTTTTTCCAGTTGCCTCTATGCTTCGTAGAATGAGGTCCCCGATCACAAATTTGCGCACCTTCACCTTTTTATTGTAACATCAAGTGATCCGCTGCTGATAGGTCATTGTGCAAAACCTGATTAGGTCTCTTATTTATTCGAGTAGGCCAAAATCCTCTCTGAGTGGTTGAAAGTTGTTGAATGGATTGAAATTCTCGACTTTGAAGTTGGGCAGTCCGATGTAACATAAAGTGCAGGGCATTTCACGGGTAGGCTCTCTTGGCGTCATCTGGTATGAACACAACACATAGGGTAATTTGTCTGCCCAAGAGCCCCTTGCGTCTTCTAGCTTCGTCCTCAGTTCGTGTAATAGGGTTAAGTTTATCACCTCCACTTACCCGTTCATTTGCGATTAAGCGACTAAGGTGTAAACCAACCTAATTCCCACACTCGAGCAGTACTTGATGAAATGTTTGCCGATGAATTGGGTTTCGTTATCAATCTCTATGATCTCAAAAATTCCAAATCTGCATACAATGCTCTACCGAATGAATTATGTTGTATTCTGTTCAGTTATTCGAGCCAATGGTGCGGCCTCAACCCACTTCATGAAATAGTCGATGTCGACTATGATAAATTTTTTGTATCTGAGGGCAATGGGTAGAGACGGAGTATGTCAAGCCCCCACTGTGCAAACCACCATGGAGACTGTAGAGCCTGTAGTTTCGTGTGCGGCTAATGAGGAATGTTGCCATGGATTTGGTAGTTCTCACATTTCTTCACAAATTTTATGGTGTCTCGCTTCATCGTCAACCAATAATAGCCCTGTCGCATTACTTTAAAGGTAAGGTTCTTGCTGGCAATGTGTGCCCCACATATACCAAGGTGCACCTCGCTCAGTGCATAGTCAACTTCTGGTATAAAACACCAAATATAAGGAACGGAGTACCCTCGGTGACATATCTTCCAGCCCATGATGATGTGCCAGCCTGCTATCCTTTTTACACGCTTAGCATCCTCTGGGTTTTCTAGTAGAATGATGTTAGTGATATACCTTCAATACAAGGTCATCCAGTATTCATCATTCAAATCTGTAGCACCTCCTGCTCTGGCTCCTCTATGCTAGGGGAGTTTAGAAACTCTCGCATGTCCCAAGAGTATTGCTCTAGACTTCTAGTTGTCACTACCTTGGTAAGCTGATCCGCCTTCCAATTGTCCTCCCTCAGGATGCGTATTTTCTTAACCTTGTTGAACATCTGGGTCATGCCTCTCACTCTACCAAGGTATTTCCTGAGCAAAGGGATAGACATCTCAAAATTCCCAAGGATTTGATTGACGACTAGCTTTGAGTCGCTATAGATGGTCAGGTGCTTCACCGAGCATTCTCTTGCCACCCGAAACCCAATGAGTAAAACTTCAAACTCAGCGATATTGTTGGTGGCCGAGAATCCAAGGGTCATCGAATATTTCATCTTTAACCCATATGGAATCCTCAAGACCATGCCTACTCTGTTGTCCGATTGTGTCGATGACCCATCTTGTGACGTACCGTATTTTCAATCGAAAATTCAGCAGAGTTTCGGCTATAATACAGACGTCAGCCAAATACATAACCTATATAATAATCTTATACATCAAATAAACAACCTCAACAATAACAAAAATCCATCAATATCAAACTCCAACATCCAAAGACATGCAACAACTCACAAACCATACAGGACAACAACCACTCATCACAGGATAATCTGCCACATATTATCTGTGACTCCAACGCTATGTTTCTAAACACAATATTGACCAAAAAAAGATACCACTAGGTACCTATTACATACCATAATCACCTGTAAAAATATAATAAATCCACACAGTGAAAACTAAATTATCTAATCATCAGTTATATGTACAATATACTTTAAGATTTCTAAAAGAAATATAAATATATATAATTTTTTCATGACATAAATAAAGCTACAAATTAAAGGTCTTCGATACGGTCTTCTAAACCCTGAGCCTAGACCACTTTAAATATCTACACTGTCCTATCAGACAGAACAAACCTGTGCTAATCTGAAGACAATGAGTAAGGGTGAGCCAAAAACTCAACAAGTGTAATATAATCAAGACGGCAAGCAATATAAGTAAAGTAGGAGGGAGATATATGAGTATAATGAGGATGCGTAAATATACGACGTGACTGATTATACTTTTGGAACACTATTAACTTTTCACATTTTATCCTTCTTCTCTTTGCGATGTAAATTATGCATAATTACTTATATTTGTGGATTTGGGCGAATCTAACCTCAACCTCACGGTCTAACCTCAAGTCATCGATCAAATCTAACCTCAAGGCATCACCCTACAACTCGCCCTCTCAACCTCACGGTCGGCCACCAGCAGAAACTATTCGTCTAGGAGCTAATGCTAACACTCTTTCTGAAATAGGGACAACTCGGATGAGCTTGCTGTTAGGATACTTATTAGGATAATTTAAGCTAGACAAACAAACCTAACTACTGATCCTAACTTAGTGCTAGCCTAAATTACTGGACTAAGATAACTAGAACTATCCGGTCTAATTTAATCATCCTACACCTTCATCTACTTATTCAATTAATCTCACTCTAACCTAAACTTCTGCATAGGATTTAAATCAAACCTAAGGTATCTATTCTCTCTGACTGTATTTTTAACCAAAAATTTGATAGAGTTTTGGCTGTAATACGTACATCAGCCAAATACAAAACCTGTATAATAATCCTGTACATCAAATATACAACATCAATAATAACAAAAATCTATCAATATCAAACTCCAACATCCAAAGACATACAACAACTTACAAACCATACAACACAACAATAACTCCCCACAGGACTCAGCTGTCACATATTATCTGTGACTCCAACGCTGTTTATCTAAATACAACGTTAGCTAAAGAGAGATAACACTAAGTATCTGTTATAAACCATAATAACCTGTGGAAGCATAATAAATTCACATAGTGAAAACTAAACTATCAATCAGCAGTTATATGTACAATATACATTAAGATTCTCAAAAAAATATAAATATATATAACTTTTTCATGACATAAATAATGCTACAAATTAAAGGTCTTCGATATTGTCTTCCAAACACTGAGCCAAGACCACTTCGAGTCTCTACGGTATTCTATCAGGCATAACGGACCTGTGCTAATCTAAAGAGAATGAGGAGTAAGAGTGAGCCAAAAACTCAACAAGTACAATATAATCAAGATGGTAAATAATATAAGTAAAGTAAAGTAGGATGGGGATATACGAGTATAATGAGGATGCGTAAATATATGACGTGATTGATTATACTTTTGAAATACCATTAACTTTTCACATTTTATCATTATTCTCTTTGGGATATAAATTATGCATACTTACTTATATTTGCAGACCAGTGCTAGTAAACCTTACAAAATAAAGGTGTAGGAGAACGAAAAAATGATAATAATACCCCACATGATCTAAGGTCGTGAGTACTTATTTCAGACCCAGTGGATGGGCCATTTACATATCATGCATGTAGACGGGCCGATAACGATATGCCCCCATGTCCCCTAGGGCCCAGAGGCAGTTCCTCGTCCTTTCAGAGTAATATCCTAAGGCTTGCCAGGAATATTATCCTCTACAATGCGCGACCGGGATAATCCTTGAGTCTCTACTATAATACCAATTACATGCCAAGGGTTATTACCCTCCATAATATAATTTTATGGTCCTAATTTTATAATTTCGTATTCTTTGAGGGAATGTCCACAATACTTCTTTCACAATCTTCTCCATCCTGGAGAACAAATCCATCATCTAACAATTGTGAAATTTTTTTCCAATTATTTCCATGATTTTTATCTTTCTTTCAAATTTAAATCTTCTCATGACTTACTTTACATATATGAATATCATAATCATAGGGAAGAATAAAAATTCTTTCCATCGAGCGGCAATTGTAACTTTATGGGCTTTCGGATAATATTTTCTTCACAATTGGTTAACAAATATAATTTTCAAATCATACAATTAAACATATGCTAATATATGTAAATTAATTAACAATTGAATAATGTGGAATCATACAAAATTACTTAAAAGCCTCGGGTGAACAGTAATTTCACACGTGAACAGTACCTAAATATGCATATCGGACGATTCTCAGGGATTCGGGCATCCAATGGGTAACAAATTTAAGACATGGGTAATCATAATCTCAAACCAGTTTATATATAAATTTTGAAATAAATGCTTAAACGAGGTCAGGGCACATCATAGGGTTCCAACGAACAAGTTTTTACATAAAACCCTCAAATTATAAATCTAATCAGTAAATTAACATGTATAGGATATAGATAATGGTATTCTAGTCCTAATTTATACAAAAGTTCCAAAAATCAGAACCCGAAACTACCAAGGTGTGGGGTTAGGTTTTGAGTGTGAAAGTCGATCGAAATCCACAAATTTAGACATAAAATTTATATATATGCAAAATTAACCTATGGGTATTACATATACATGTATGGGTCGGGTATTGAAATAATAATACCT
>JAOVVI020012913.1:0-12050 GCA_028571085.2 Nepenthes alata | reverse complement strand
TATAATATGTAAAATATTTTATTAAAAAAATATAAACGGCTATCATCTATCAAATTTGATTCTCTAACGTTATATCTACCTCTTATAATACCAACAGGTTTAGATAAATTACCACTAAAATAAAATAGTAGTCTATTTCTTATTTTTTTTCCATGCTCAAATAAAATTAAACTATAGATCAACTTCATTTGGACATAAAAATATTTAAAACTTAGAAAGATACCTAAAATTATCTGTCAAACTATTATTTTTTATTTATAATATGCAAAATTTTATATTAAAAAATATAAACAACTATCATCTGTCAAACTTATTTTTTTAACGCTATATCTACATCTTATAATACAAATAGGTTTAGGTAAATTACCACTAAAATAAAATAGTAGTCTCTTTTTTTATTTTTTTCTATGCACGAACAAAATCAAACTATAGATCAACTTCAATTGAATATAGAAATATTTAAAATTTATAGAGATACCTGAAATTGTTGTCAAGGATGGCCAGATAAAAGATGGTATTACCGTCACCATTCTTGAATTTAATGAACTCTACATTATTGCTACTGAAATCTTAGCCAACAAGAGTTTCAAGGCTTCCAATTTATTGTACTTCACACACATGTAAAATGGTCTCGTAACTGCCACCATCGATGGGAATGCATGCCGCTTCAGATCTGACTTGAACCAACTCTCTCAATATATCAACCCGACCCTTTATGGCTGCAACATGAAGAGGGTTCCATCTGTGTCCATTACAAGCATGACACATCCGAGGGTTTGCAGAAAGTTAGAGTTTTATCATCTCTATATCCCCCTTTGCCGATGCTAGATGAAGAGGCATTGACTTCCTCTAATTGAGCTCGTAGGCCAACTCCGGTTTCTATTTGACGAGCTCCGTTGCAAACTCCATGTGACCGAGCATGGCAGTTATATACAATAACGTTTCTGCGAAATATGTGGTTATATATATGTTTAGAATAAGATGATCTTGACCAAGCAAGTTAAGTAGAGAAGTCATGTTGCCTTCCATTACAACTTCATATAGGTCTCTCTCCATTACTATGATCTCTTTTGTGTCAACTTTAATCACAATAGAAGAAGCAAATGGCCTTTTTTTTTGGTAGATGACGATTGATTTTTGTTTTGCCCATATAAAAAAATATGCTAAAAGTCAGGAGATATTTCATGAGACGGCCAATAATTTCCATTGACTTTATGCCCCTATCACAATTTACTGGCCAACAATTTTTCATATTTTAATTTAAAAATGAATACTATTTAAGAAAAATAAATGGTAAAAATTAGTTTATTTAAACCCAGAAAAATAAAGAAAGCACTTCATTTTTTTATCACTAAGAATAAATAAAATTAAATTAAAAGAATTTTATAGTATTTAGCATACAGTAATAATAAGATAAATAATCAATAAATTTGTATAAAATAATATTTTATCTATCCTAAAGAAATAATATTCCAACATATTTCCAAAGGTTTAAGTTAAATATAATTTAAATCGAGTTACTCGGTTGGTCTATTCCTACCGAGTTAAAATTTTATAGAATTTCACAATGTATATCAATACTATATTTGAATACGATCAAAAAATTGAGTCTCATTAATTTTTTCAGCCAAATATAATCACAGATGAAAGTCACCATTTCAAGCAAACCTGGCTCGGATTATAAATTTTATTATAAATATATATATTTATTTATTTTAAATAAATACCCAGTTAATAATTTTATTTTAATAGATTATATTTTTATATAATTAATAATATTGTGTAACAATTCTCCAGTTAAATAGCATTTTAATTTACAGATTATAATTTTTAAAATGTTTTATATTTTTAGATATTTTAATATAATTATAAATTTTTATGAAAAAATACTTATCGTACCCAACAAACACATCAGCAATGGCAACAACACGCAGAATGATTTGGCACTCTCATTATTGATGATCTTAGCAAATGCATCCACAGAGCTTTTTGTACCCTATCAAAGATTCAGTTTGAATGCATCTTCTTAACTAAATATAATAGTCCAATGGAAGCTTAATCTGCCAATATCGCTCTATACATGAGTTCCAGGATAGAGTCGAACCAATTTGACGTTATTGTATATCATCTTATCTGATATTATTATTCTGATAAGAAAATATAGTACAGCTATAAATCTCCTGGAAAATACAGTCTGAAGGAAGCCGGCTGGCTGGCCAAAGCCAACCTGACAGCAAAATGAGGGTGACCAGATTGCAGGGTGAAGGCAGCCGGACTGCTGGTTCGAAGGCAACCAAACTGCTTAACTGAAAACTAACTGACTACCGGTCTCAGAAATCCAAAATGATGAAGGGCGTGAACTCATTGTGCAGGAAAATGAGTTAGTAGGTGAGCAGGTGTAATAAATTACTTACAAAATTGAGAATAGGTGACCAACTTGTAAAGTAGGGGACGCAGGTGAAGAGACTTATCTATATATATATTGATATTGTTGTTACTCTAGGATTAGGACAGAACAATATAAGGAGCCATACTTTGTTCTTATATTCTATTTTTTAAGTTTCTATAACCAAAATTTTATATTGTGAAATTTTTTTAGAATTTATCTCAAAATATTTTTTTTAGTTGAAAAGAATTTTTCACGTTAAAAATCATTGTGCATTATTTATTCTTTGTGCCCACTAATTTGGTAGCTAATGGTTGGTGGGAGTTCGGGTTTGTTCCGTTGTGCCGGTTATACGTATCCGGGCTGAATTTTCAATAAGTGGTATCAGAACGTAGTTGTAAACCAATGATTTGATGGTGTCGATGTTAAAAAGTTCATCATTTTATGTGGAACAATTTAATAGATAAAATAATTTTATTTTCTTTGATAAGATAGGATAAGAAATATTTTGACTTGGGAAAGAATGGTAAAAGTACTTTGGAGGAAGGGAGATATGTCAAAGAATATGACGGAGGATGAGTGATAAGATAAGAGAGATCTTACCAATTGTACTTTTAAGTTGTATCTTGCAAATAACACTCTTCAAAAGGTCATTGACTTATCGGATCCAGTGGAGGTCTGGAAGAAGTTTGAAAGCGGGTATAAGTCCAAGTTCCTAATGATGAGATTACATGTGAAGAAATAGTTCTACAGCCTTCGATTGTCCGAAGGGGAAAGTTTTGAGAAACACTTGGAAGAGTTCAATCGGATTGTGACACAAATGTTGACACTTGATGAGAAGATCAATGATGAAGACAAGGGGTTGATATTGTTGGCTTCCTTACTATCCTAGTATGATCATATTTTTACGACGTTACTACTATGGAATGACACGCTCGGGCTGGATGAGATCATCGCTTTCCTACTTATAAATGATTTAATACAGAGAGAAAACAGTAAGGTTCCGGAGGAGCCGAGTCTCCTGGTTGCAACCAGCGGTCGGGGACCCAAAAGATCAACGGACAGGGGTGGAGGACCGAAGAGGAGCAACGGCTGGCCCAAATTTTAAGTTATTAAGTGATTTTATTGTGACAAAAAGGACCACTTAAAGTGGGATTACCCTAAGAGGAAACAAGAGAAGGTGGGCAGAAGTAAGCATCAATAGAGTAACGATCAACGTCTAGATGATCGGGCATTTATCGCTCTCTACGAAGGCCTTTGGATTGTCCGCGTGGGGAAGACATAGAACGTTTCGAGCCAAGAGATAGATTGGGTGAAGGATAATAGCACCTCTCATCATGTGACACCGAAAAAGTTTCACTTCAGGAGCTATACGCTCAGGAATCACGGGATATTGAAAATGGATAACAGTAGTTCGTCGAGGGTTGTTGGAATCGGGGATGTTTGCTTCTGGATAAATAATGGGATGAAACTCGTGTTAAAGGGCGTGAGACATACCTCAAACTTAATGTTGAATTTGATTTCAACCGAAAAGTTTACTGAGGAAGACTTCGGCATGGCATTTGGAAACGGCCAGTGAAAACTCACCAAAGGCGTCTCAGTTGTGGCAAGGAAAAGAAAGCACTCAAGTTGGTACTTGATTGAGGTTTTGGTTGCCAAGAATAATTTCAAGGTGACCAACGAGAGTATTGGTAAATGTGGTAATAAGATCAGGACGAGGAAGAGTGTAAGGAAAAATGATGCTGCCGTGGAGGAGAAGCCGAAGGGGAGTGGGACTACTCCAAATTCGGTGGAGTAGAAGAAGATATCATTCAAGCTTGGAGAGACTGACATTGTAATCCCAATTGTAAAAAAACTGCTGAAAGGCAATCAATGATGGTCACCGGTTAGAGATGAAGGGCCCCTCCATAAGGTTATGAAAAGAAATTTTTTGGGTTTTGATTACTTTATTATGGGTAACTCAACAAATAAAAATTCATTGGAGATTCGTTCGAGACTTATACGAAGATCGGAGTGTTCACAAGCGCAAAATGCACGCAACGAACGGCTGGAAAAGCAATTGGTGCCGGACTGATGAGGCCAGCCGGCCAGCCAGTTGAGTAGGCAGGCCGGCCAACTGGTCAAAGCCAACCAAACAGCAGAATGAGGGCGACCAAACTACAGGTCAAAGGCGGTTGGACTGCTAGTTCAAAAACAACCGAACTGCTTACATTGAAAGATGACCGGTTACAAGTTTCAGAGATTCAAAATAAGAAGGGGGCGAAGCCATTGCGCGAAAAAATGAGTGAGCAAGTGTAATAAATCACCTGCAAAGTCTAGAGTATGTGACTAACTTAGACAATTTGTGACATCGGTAAGGAGACTCATCTGTATATTTATTGATATCATTGCTACTCTAGGATTAGAACATAACAATATAAGTTGTTGTGCTTTACTCTTATATTCTATTCTTTAAGTTTTCGTAACCAAAATTTTACATAGTGAAATTTTTTCAAAACTTATATCGTGATTTTTCTCTGGCTTGAAAAATTTTTTTTATGTTAAAAGTCATTATACATTGTTTGTTCATTTGGCCCACTAATTTGGTAGATGACGGTTAACGAGAGAATTTGGGTTTGTTTTACTGTGCCAGTTGTGTGTATCCTGACCAAATTCCTAACAAATATATCAAAGAAATTATGTCGAGGCCCAAGAGAAGAATAATTCAATGGAAAGTAAATATAGGCATTTACTAAATTATACCCATGTACTCAAGATTTGATCTAATATTCTCCGCAAATATTTCAGTACATAAGTTTGACAAAGACCTACTTGATAAATAAAATCCCTACTCCTGCAATAATACATATTATAAGGTTCTATTTGGTGCCAAACAAGATACAATCACTTGAAGATGTTTGGATTGCTTTGCTTTGCTACCACCCTCTCTAAAGGCTATAACAAATTGGACTAGAGAGGAAGGAATTGCGTTCTTCTTGGATATTCTTTAGAAATCAAAGGATCCATATTAGATTTTGACACATGTACGGTGCTTTTTGTTTTTTTTTTATCAAAATGTTAAATTTTATGAGCTTAAATTTTCTTTCTAAATAGGGTAAGAGAATATGGATAGAGTTTCTAGCAATACATCAACATCTACTCCCATCTTTGATAAAGTCATCATAAGTGCATCCGCTCATCAACCATGACCCAACTACAACGCCAGTTTTGGATTTGAAGAGCCATAATCTGCTATACAGTCTTGACACGACAAATACAAAGAACACATCTACCAATTATAGTCGAATATATGCTTAACATTTGTCAAGTGATTATCAATCGGCTTGAGGAGATAAGTATGCACAGCCCAAATGTAGGTTAACTACCTCATACTCTATTGCTAACTTCTTATCTTATCAAAGGCTCCCACCATCCTATCTCACTTTCTCAACATTCATATCCTTACTTGAAACCGACTACTTAGAATGAGGTTGTAAATGACCAAAGGTGTTGCTAGACGATTGAAGCAGAATTACAATCATTGGAAGAAAACAGTACTTGGGTCTTTACATATATACCAATGGGAAAATTAAATGCAATTCAGATGGTACAGTTGAAGTCACAAGGCATGATTAGTAGCTGAAGTCAATACCCGAAAGGTTGTAATAGATTATCATGATTAAATTGGTTAATGTTAGATATTTACCTTTTGCTGTAGCTGTAGAGGGATTGAATATTTACTAATTTAATGTTCACAATACATTTTGACATAGTAATTTGTATGAAAAGTTCTACATGAAATGGCCTTCCGGTTACAACAAAGGCAATTTTTATTAAATTTGTGAGCTACTTAAGAAATTTTAAGGATTAAAATAGACCTCGAGAAAATAGTATTCAAAGTTATTTAACTCCCTCATTAGTTTGGATTTCAAGCAATCAAAACTGATCATAGTCTCCTTATTTTGGAGAATGCCAATTCCCTTACTGCATTCCTTGTGTATATTGATGATATAGTTATGGCTAGTAATTCAATTAATATAATTGATACTATAAAAATCATTTTTCATTTACAATTTAAGATTAAAGATATAGGGTTCTTATGATATTTTCTTAAAATAGAAGTTCTTAATCCCCTAAAGAAATTTTTGACAATCAATGCAAGTATACTCTGCTCTTACCTCACTCTGTGAAGCAAATTCCCATAGATCAAAATGCCAGGTTTAACAAGGAAATAGAGTTCAACATGAATTATCCCACCGTTTTTAGAAGACCAAATAGTCACTTATTGTATTTAACCATCACTAGTCCAAACTTTACCTATGGTGTAGAGATTCTAAGCCAGTTCATGGAGAAGCCCATCAACATTCAATTTACAGCTAACACGAGGGATTATCTGTGATATCCCAATATTTTAACTTGAATTATTTAGTTATTAACTTACTATAATAATAAATAATATCATAAATAAATAATAATTATTATTAATTATAAATAATGATAATAATAAGCATTATTAAATAATTTCTACTAAATAATTGATGGGTCCCGGCACCCAAGGCCCAGGAAGGAAGGCCCAAAGCCACGCCACAAACCAAGAAGATTACGAGGACAATCTGGCCCAAAAGCTCAACTTAGCCCAAGAAGTTATGTTGACCTTAGAAGCCCGATGACGTGGGCTAGCGTCCCAGGAGCCCAAAAGGCGACAATGGTCCGAGAGATCAATTTGACCCAAGAGGCACGAGGACGCTATGAGGGGCTGAAGTCATCAATAGCGAAACATTCGAGAACCACACCCAATGAGCTCGAGGATCAGACGAAGACCCATAGGGCTTTCTAAGAACGAGGACAAGGGAAAAGAAGATAAAAAATGGCCGAGCGCGCCAGCTTCGATGATTCACTGTTACCAAGGAGCATGCGTTCTCTACAATACGCCACCCTTGTAGAAGATCACGGTGCTCAGAGCACGCGCCATTGTGATGGGTCTAACGGCTCCTGACACGCCGGATACGCGAAGTTGGTAAAAGGCGCCCCTGACACGCCGCTTTAGCAGAGTTGGTGGCAGGCGTCCTGACACACGCCAACGCCACGTGTCCCCATGCCAATAGCATGATTTTTCTTTATAAATACCCCACTCAAGCAATGAGAAGAGGATTCCAGCATTTTGTTCTTTGCACGCATACTGTAAATAGCTCCCAAAAGAAAGAAAAGAAGGGAAGAGAAGTAAACAAGAAATCTCTCGCCTCGTAATTCTCTGTGGAAATAAATAGTGTCACAGGCCTAGTTATAGTATATTTTCATAATAGTGAAACCTTTTGGACCTAGCGTCCACGCCGTGGTTTTCCCCCCTTTTATTGTAAAACGGGTTTTCCACATAAATTCCTCGTATCTTGTGCCATCATCCCTTTTTCCTTCCAGAAACGTTGTTATCGTCAAACCTACGATTTTTCTTGTGTTGCATGATTCCGTCCATCCGAGAGCTAAAAAGAGGACTCGGACTCTGGTTGTACAGCGGCTGGAATACGCGAACGTAATATTGGCACCGTACCTTCAACCTGCAAGGTTTGGATGAGACAACCATGTGTCAGTGCTTCCCCTTGACTTTAAAGAGGGATGCAATGATGTGGTTCTACGAGATGCCAGCAGACTCCATCCGCACCTTCAGCAACTTGGCAATAGCCTTCCTCTCCTAGTTTTCCTCCAGTAGGAGGATGGAGAAGCAGCCCTGGCACCTCACTCCGATCAAGCAAGGCGCTAGGGAGAGCCTGAGGGTATTCCTGGCCCGAGTTGTGGCTGAGGCCAAGAAAATTCTGAGACTGACCAACGAGGTAAAGTTAAACGCTTTCCTCTCGGCTCTCGAGGGAGGTGCGTTCTTCAAGCACCTCATTCATAATGGTCCCTAGACCTTTATAGAGGCCGAGGCTGTGGCCAGGGCGTATATCACGGTCGAAGAGGCCAACGATGCCAAGCGACCAGAGAGGGACGAGCACCCCCATCAAAAGGCGGCGGAAGGTAAGAGGAAGGCCGGGGACTATCAGAGTCCCACACCACGAAGAAGCAGCACAAGGTCGAGTAGAACGGTCGTAGAGAGCCGCGGCCTACGCACTTCACGCCATTAAACAACACCCGCACCAACGTCCTGATGCAAATTCAGGGAAAAAAGTTCCTAAAGTGGCCTGAGCTGCTGAAGAACCCGGAGGGTGGGGACCAGACAAAATACTATGACTACCCCCGCTCTGGGGGCCACAGCACGGAGGACTGTCGGACTCTGCAGAAAGAGATCGAGGAGCTCATCAGGAGGGGACATCTCAACCGTTTTCTACAGAGACCCGAACAAGCTTCCGGGATAGGGGCGGCGGCGAGGCTGAGCCCCCTAGGAACAGAGTGGCTGCGGGGGTCGTAAATATGATATCAAGTCGGCCGGCCAGAGGGAACGAGTACGAGCTCGCAGCAGCAAAGAGACCGAGGATGGGACCCGGAGGTGAAGACGAGGTTATCTACTTTAGCAATAGGGACATGGATCGTGTAACTTCTCCTCACTCCAATCCCCTGGTTGTAACAGCACTCATTTCTGACTTAGTAAATGACTACTGGATAAAATGAGTATTTGTTGATAATAGAAGCTTCAGAAATTTACTCTACCTTGATGCATATTTTAAATTAGGATTTAAGAAGAATTAGATGAGAGTGCCAAAAGGGCCACTCTATGGGCTGGACAATGGGCCAGTACCTGTTCAGGGTATCATCCAGTTAGAGGTGACCCTGAGAACATATTCAAGGATAGCATCCAAGACCACTCCGGCATCGTTGCTTGAGTCCGTAGAAGATTTGTCTACGTTGAGGACCCATTTTGGCTCTTCCCCATGCTATTCTGTGTCCTCAGTGGGCTGTTCATCGGTGATCGATGTTGTGGTCTTGATGATAAAGTCAGCTAGAATCTGCCCTTTGATGGCTAGTCTAGACCAAAATTTAATATCAAACTCTCCCAACTTGATAACCCATTTCACCAGTAGTCCAAAAACGTTGGGCTTCTGGAGAATACTCTTTAGAGATTGGTCGGTTAGAACAACCACATAATAACCTGAAAGTAAGGTCTTAGTTTTTGAACGGAGAAGACAAGCGCTAAGGCAACTTCTCTACATGTGGGTAATGCATCTCTGTGCCGGTCTACTTATTACTCACATAGTAGACCGATTGCTGAGTGTCAGAGTCCTGGCATATGAGGACGGAACTAAAGGCCATCTTTGACACCGCCAGATAGAGGTATAGCTCTTCTCCGTCCTTGGGTGGCGTCAACACTGGTGGACTAGCCAGGTATTGCTTTAACTCGTCGAAGGTAACCTGGCACTCTGCTATCCATTCGAATCTGTTCACTTTTGTTCCCCTTAAAGCCTCAAAGAAATACTGATACTTGTCCCCTGACTTAGCAAGAAGCGGGACAAGGCTTCCAGTCGTCCGGTTAGCCACTAGATATCTTTGACACTCCATGGCGAAGTCATGTTCGTGAGGGCCCTAATCTTCTTTGAGTTTGCCTCGATCCCTCGTTGAGAGATGATGAAACTGAAGAACTTCCCCAAGGATACTCTGAAGACATACTTGGAAGGATTCAACTTCATATGGTGTGCGCGAAGTACTTCGAAGGACTCAGCTAGATCGAGAATATGATCGTTAGTGGTCTTTCTCTTGATGAGTATGTCGTCGACGTACACTATCATATTACAGCCGATCTACTTCTTGAATATCTTATTCATGAGCAGCTGGTAAGTGGCACCTATGTTCTTCAGACCAAAGAGTATCACCTTATAATTGTAAGTGCCTTAGTTCGTCATGAACGAAATGTGCTCCTCATCCTCTGAGCTCATCCGGATCTAGGTGTAGCCCAAGTACGCATCCATGAAGCTCAGTAGCTCGTGTAGAGACGTTGAGTCCACCAATAGGCCGATCCTAGGTAAAGGAAAGTTATCTTTTGGGCAGGCTTTGTTAATATCGGTGAAGTCGACGTATATTTGTCATTTTCCATTACTTTTCTTTACCAAGACGACATTGGTGAGCAAATTCAGATATCAGACTTCTCTGATGAAGCCGGCGTCCACTACTTCTTCACCTCCTCCCAGATGGCAATCAGTTTTTCCACGGAGTGGTACCTTTGTTTCTGCTTGATGGGATTGCCAGACCCAACTTGTGGACCATTACTCCGGCCGGAATCCCAGGCATGTTAGCGGGAGTCTACAGAAAGACGTCAATATTCTGTCATAAAAATGCTATCAACTCATCACGTAGTGTCCTAATGAGTGAGCCTCCGACTTGTACGCACCTCTCCAGGTCCTCCGGATTCAGTGAGAATAGATCAGTTGCCTCACCAAACTGTGCCTGCTACAGAGTTGCTTCGCCTCGATGGTTAAGTTCTCCTGCCGTCTTTGTGTTGCCACTTGATGCGATCTGGGACATATAACATGTCCACCCTGTGATCTGGTCACCCAACACTTTACCTATATCACATGTTGTTGCAATTTTCATCTTGAGATGCAGTATCGAAGTGATGGCTCCAAACGCTGTTAAGCACGGGAGACTTAATATAGCATTGTACACGGAAGGTATGTCACCAATCAAGAAGGTGAGTGTATGACTCGTCGTTCTTGGGTACGTCTCCAGGGTAACCTTCAACTGAATCTTCCCTTGGACAGGCACTAGCTTGTTGTCAAGGCCATAAAATTTACCTACGGTAGGTTTTAACTGACTCTTTTTTAAACCAAGTTCAAAAAATGTATTAAGGTAAAGCAAATCACGGAAGTTTTCATTATCAATGAAGACTCGTTTCAGTTGGTAGTCGATACTAACATCCAAAACGAGCGTGGATAAAATTAGGAGATCTGCATGGGGGGAGATTACATAGTCCATGTCATTATCACTAAAACTAGTGACGTTATCTTTAGCGCGCTACTTATTCCGCCCAATCTACTGCTCGCGATCAGCCAAGGTCTTGGCTGGCAGGGTTGTGACTATATTAACCACTTCAACCGCAACCCGATTTCGTGGTTGGGAAGGCTCTAGTCCTTCTCCACCTAAGGTGCCAGAGCTCTGCCCAAGGTTCCTAATGAACCTGGTGAGGTGGCCCCTCTGAATCAACTCTTCGATCTCTTGCTAAAGTATCGCGCAATCTTGTGTGGGGTGTTTAGGAGATCGATAGAAATCACAGTATTTGGCTTGATTTTCTCCCTCCGCTTTCTTAAGTGATTTTGGCCACTTAAAGAACTTCTCCCCATTGATTTGCATGAGGATGTTTGAGCGCGTGTCAGTCAGGGGCATCACGTTAATCAACCCGTAATCCCTTCGTTCCAGTACTTTGACCCTGTGCTGCTTTCTTTGAGAGTGATCATCGCCGTGGTACTTCATCTTTCCCTCGGCCAGGAAAGAGCGAGGCTGTTCGGTTTGCTCAAGACGCTTGGCCTCGTTGGCCTCCTCTACTGCTGTATAGGCCCTGGTGATAGATTCTATCTCTCGAAAGATCTGCGGATTTTTATGCGCCATGTGCCTAAAGAAATTTCCAAATATTAAGGCAAGGATGATACTGTCAAGTTTCATCTCTTCTATGAACCTGAAAATTCTTCTGGCCTCCACTACGAAGCGATCCAGGAACTTTCATAGATTCTCTCCTTGCTTTTGCTTGATATGGGAGAGATCTCAAGGC
>JAOVVI020012912.1:0-12050 GCA_028571085.2 Nepenthes alata | reverse complement strand
GAATGTTCCATCAAGAAATTAACTTTTGATCCTAAATCGGTAGTCAATTAAGTATCGGTTAAGTTTGAAGTAACCAACTCAGACATAGCCAATGCCTTCGCACGGTGTGAAATCTCTTATCATTCCTTGATAAATTCAAATAATTAAAAAGTCAGTTGTCTTTCTGAAATTGAAACATTTGGTTGTCCGAAATAATATGCCTAAGATATGCGAGAGACACTTCAAAAATCAAGGATTGAGGAATAAAATGAATTCTCCAAATGTCTAATGAGATAACTTCGATGGAATCCATGTTTGAAATATCATGAAAATGGAATGCTTTTGAGTGATCTAGCTGAGGCAAAGTAATTTCAAAAATTGATGGTTGGTACACTAATAAATGAAGTACTATATATAAGGGGTTAATTAGTGTGCCATATGCACTATTTAACTCCGACAAAAGCTAATTATATTCTCGAAAAAGTACATCTTTGTATATGCAAAGCATACAAAGGAGGAAAAAAATTTGGCATTTAAAATTATGAAACAGGGCTACTATTAGTTGACTATAAAGACCGATGCAATGATGTCTGTTAAAAAAAATGTGAGAGTTGTTAAATCTATGGTAGTGTTCCTAAATAGCCTCACATGAAATTATAAGCTTTGTAGGCACCTTAGTCATTTGCACAAGAAAACTGGACATGTTAGGCCAATTTCCTCTAACAAGTTAGACAAGATTTATTATCGTTGCGATCAACTATTTCACAAAATGGGAAGAAGTTTTTCATTAGCTACGATTATAGAACAAAATTCAATAGAATTCATGTGATAAAATATTTTTTGTAGATTTAGGATATCAAATGTTATGGTAACTGACAATAACACCCAATTCTAAGGTCAAAGATTCACGAAATATTGTAAAAGTTTGAGTGTTGATTGGTTTATATATCAATTTTGTATTCACAAATAAATAGACATGTAGAAATGATGAACTGTGTGATAATCAATGGCTTAAAGTCGAAGTTAGATAAGGCTAGAGGTTTAAAATTAGCTAATTTTTTTATTTAATTTTAAACTTTAATCAATAGTCTAAATATCTAAACCCATAAATTTATTAGGCCCAAATTTCTAAGCCCAATTCAACGGTTTATATACTAAAAGTTTAAATTTTTGGCACTAATTATAAAATTTTGTGTCTAAAAATTACTAAAAATAATTATCATAATTAAAAAAATAAAATAAAATTAAAAATATTCATAAGATTGCAGATGACCTACCATCCGTACTTTGGGCTAAACGAACGACACCAAGAGAATAAACTCAAAAAAACACCTTTTAATTTATGTTATGGAACAAAAGTGATAATCTTAATTAAAATAGGACTGCTAAATTATTAAGTGAAAAACTTTGTTCTAGATGAAGATACTTAACTCTTTAGATAGAATTTGAATCTCTTACAAAACGTTGAAGTGGCACACATTAGAATAGTAGCTATCGACAAAGAGTTGCTTGGTATTATAATAAAACGTTGAAGGCTCAAACATTTGAAATTGACAACTTGGTATTAAGGAACATCAAGGCAATAAGAAAACTTATTCATAGGAATAAATTGTTTCGCACTTAGGAATAACCATTCCTAATATTATTAAAACAATGCAATGGGGTGTGCAAATTACGTATCTAAAATCAAATGCTTGTCTTGTGCATACAGAATGTCCTATAATTTAAAAAAAATATTATCATTAAGGAGACTAGCCAAGGAATATAGAGGTATGTCCTACTACTCATTTTAAAGTACTCGGATAATGTAAATAATTTTATATATTATTAATAAAAATATTTTTAATTTAGTTTTTGTAAATTTGAATACATGCATGTTATTAATGATAAAATATGACCATAACAAACTCTAAGTTAGACAATTAATTTTAGCACAATCTATTAAATTACTAAATCGAATGATGGGTCGAGGTGTATGATTAATGAAAACATATGACCCTAGGCATGATCGCACACCCAAAATTTTACAAGATTAACGGGATTAGGAACTAAGCATTCAAGACACTTTTGAGAGGTTAACTATTAGGCACGTTAAAATCAATTAAGATTCAACTATTAACAGTCACTTGACATATCACACCTCAATGATAATTCATACTCATAAGTGATGATGAATGTTTTCACAGAGTACATATGATTAGTCAAACGGTTAATAATTAGGGTCCTTCTTCATCAACCATGATAGTCTAAAGACTTATTTGAGAAATAATTTTGCTTCCTCATGGCCAAACATTAGGTGCAGCATGAAATCACAATTTAACAGATTAAATTTAATTAAAAATTTTATGGTTATTATTCGGATTCAGAGCCTGGAGTTTGAGAAATTAATTGATCTTTGAAATTTCAAACTTGTGAAGCCAAAGTAGTCTTGGAATTTCTCACATCCAAATAGCCGATAGGGAAGTCCATAGTCACTAAAAAGGCTATCTTATGATAAAGATTAATGCCTTAATTAAATCTACCATCAACTAAAGGATTGAATTCCTCTGGTTAGATACTCTTAATGGCTCCTCAAGCCATATACAGTGAACATGTATTCCCTCTATAGTATTTACTGCAATAGAAATGCATCATTCTGCTTCAAGAATTCTTTCTTGAAAAGAAATAGTCTTATCCTCAACAATGGTATCCCGATCTATATAATCATAATCCATCTAACTATTTCTTTCTCAAGATAAATCGATTGATTTTCAAAAAATGATGTTTTGATTTTAACAATCACAACTCTGAATTCTAGGCTTTTAATAACATTTGGATCAAAGACAAATATCAATTTTTATATCTTGATAGTATAGCATGCATTTTATCTAATTCACAAGATTTTGGACTGTAAAAATAGTGAGTTAGCAATATGAAGATAGATAAATTACATGAAATAAAAAGTTCAAAAGTCTACCTCTGAGGTTGAATACCCTCTCTAGCTATAAAACTTAATGAAGATCAAACTGCATGAAGATTTGGTGAGGATGAATGCCTTCCACAGATGAGTGACAAGGATCAACGGAACAAAGGAATCTTAAAACTTAAGGCTTATTGTGAAGCCTCAGAGTCCGATTAATTCGGAGAGGAATATATTGAATGAATATCAGACTCCAAAGTATTACGGACATTATTCAAATTATTTTTTGATTCAGCTAAAATGACTTGAAAGATAAAAGACTCCAATATTGATTTAACAAAGGGAGTGAATATGATTGGAAGTCCATAGTCAATTATAATAAGAGCATTAACTGTCAGTATATCTTCATATGGGGAATGGTGCAATAGAGCTGCGCTCCTTATTTGATGAAATAATTGGAATTCTCTCTTTATATTTCAATTTATGGTCTAATAGGAGAAGAGACAAGGGCCGGAATTGATAAACATGTAGCTTCTTTGGCTTTCATCTTAGCCTTAACTTTAGTGACACACTCTTCAAAAACCTCATCAACAACTTTCAAAACATCATTAACTAAATAAGAAATTAGTGAAGTTGTTGGATAGTTAATGGATTAATCAAAATGGATTCTAATGGGAAGCTTATCATAACACCTTTCTTCCTCTTTAAAGGGCCAGGAGGTAAATTGACTATAGTGCCACCTCTAAGAATGACATATCAATTTAAGACATCTAAAGCCAAAAGGGTGGGAGAATTGCTAGTAATACGAGACCTGACAATGTTTTCCTTGACTAGGTTCGATAGTGACTTGGTAAGAAAATTTTTATTCCCAAAGTATTGAATCAGAAAATGCTAGATTTACATGTAACATTGTTGTTAAAGACTTGTATTAATTCTCAAACTTCATTCAAATATTTATTTGATTTGACAAACCTATAACTTCTTGAAAAATATTATCCATGAGATATAATTTGATCGTACAATTAGTAAGATCTCTCATATCTTGTTACTCCAAATCCTTCATGTTTTTTGTATTATTCTCTTTACTTTGAGGTGCTTTTACAGTTTATTATTGGATCAAAATATTTTTCACTTTATCTTACTAAAAATTAAAATTATTTTACTTATTAAATTATTTAACATAGAATGATAGGCTCCTCGATATCGATACAATCAAATCATAATTTGTGTAACCTCAAAAAATTTGTCTTTGATACCTCTTACTGGGATACGACCACACACACACATTTGATACAGGGGAACAAACCTAAATCCCTTATTAAATATCAATCACTAAATTTATGAGTATAAGTAATACAATAATATATAACATTCTTAATATGGAATACCCTTTTTAATTAAAAACAATTATAGAATAAATTCTGAATAAATATATTATAAAAATAGTATTTGTTGTAAATAATCTTCTCCAAAATCCTTCACTACAAATTTGAGTGAAAGATAGTTAAATACAGAACCCCCAACACATTTAACAACTTATAATAAAAAATATAATAAAAATAAGAGTGACAAAATAGAAATATATCCTAAAAACTAATATTAGAAAAATAAATTTGACTTTAATAAAGAATAAAACTCAAATCGAATACCAATCAAAAATCATATCTCTTAATCTTCCCTCTTTTCTCTTATTTTTTTGTGCAGTACTTTTTATATGAGAAAATAATTTCGGACATCTTAAAGTTATGTTAGGTGCAACTGTGTTTCAGAAGTAGCACATGAGCGTCACTTAGAAGCGCATCAGGTATAACCTTTCTAGGCAAACAATGTACGTACTTCCTTTAGATGAATATTCGGCACCAGTCCTCTAGACAGAAAACGAATGTGTGTCCTCAGGTAGCCATTATATGCTAATTTGCTAATCTTTAATTGGTTATTGGTCGACCATTACATGAATATTGCACAACCTTTCATCATCCTTTACCATTTGGACTATCTTTGGCCAACCTCACAAGAATATTGTGCGATTCCTATTTGACATCTTTACCCAAGCATATCATGCATGGACATCGTGTATTCTTTTGTTGATAATTTATTTGTTGTGGCATTGATAGGGAAATAATCTAAAATACAACACTATATCCTCTTCTTTATACCCATCATGTACCGAGAATTAATCTTGCCTGCAATATTCCTATATGTGTCCTCGATCAGCGTTTGGCATTGTTGATGGAGGCTAAGGCATCCTTCCCACATGGACACGCGCCTTTCATGTGCGGATAACTGTTGGGGTCACTCCAGTATAGAAGTGTCTTTTAGTTCAAGGACGTAGTCTGAGGATGAGGACTGTGCATGGCTATAGTTCGCGGACTTGCTAGCTGAGTGTCCGCGGACTCTGTGTAGTATAGGCACAAAGAATTTCCGTCAATGTCTATTGACCAGCAAAGGAAGCATTGGTCTTGTAGAAATGACTGGTTAACCTATTAACCAGCCAATTATGAATTATTATTTATTGTGGTTTTCGGTCCATGGGTGGACTGACTGAAAGTGCGCAGTCAGCTGAAGTCGTGAGGAAGCCTTTGGTGCAAAAGTGTAGTCAATGTGTTGACAATCCGAATTGACAAAAGTGGCAGGCAACATGTTGACCGGCCAAAGTGACAAATGGCCTGTTAACGACCGGCAAAGGAGGCAAATCAGCCGGTTGGCGCAGCGGAAGCCTTTGAGGCAAATGGCCTGCCAATGCATTGATCGATTAATGAGGCAAAGGGTGAAGGACCACAAACTTGTAATCAGAGAATCCAGTAGGGGCCATGGGTGCCAATTTAAAAGATTTTCTAAGCATGCATGATCTCAGGATAATATGCATAATCTCTGCAGAGTCGACGCTATTTCTATAGAGCTCTACAATTTACAGAACCGCTGTATGCTGTTAGCATTGTCAGATTCTATCATTGTAGGTGATTGCAAAACGTGTATATGTATGTTGCATTAAAACAGTGAGTGGGTGTGTAAGTTTTTCTAAGTGTGAGAGAGTATGAAGAAAGAACACTGTGACTGATTTGTACTCTTGCTCACTACTCTCTTCTCTTAGGATTTGTGTAATCGTAAAACTTATATAGTAAAAATTTATTTATGGACTAGGCGTTATGTAATTTTTTTCCTTGATTTGTAAAGGATTTTTTTACGTAAATCTTGGTATTTTCTTCTTCTTCTTTCTTCGTTCGCCACTATACATATGCTTGAAGTTGTTTGACGCCATTTTCCAACAAGTGGTATCAGAGT
Source organism: Nepenthes alata (assembly GCA_028571085.2). NCBI lineage: Eukaryota > Viridiplantae > Streptophyta > Magnoliopsida > Caryophyllales > Nepenthaceae > Nepenthes > Nepenthes alata. The sequence continues at coordinate 5,890 of JAOVVI020012912.1, read as the reverse complement.
ATGATTTGAGAGCTTTTGATTAAATGGCATCGTCGTCTTCAAAGAATCTGTCGTTCAATATGGAGTAGTTTAACAGGTAAGGTAATTTTATCCTTTGGTAAGAAAGGGTGAAGAGCATCTTGACCTTAGAAGAAACAGTGAAAGCATTACGGAAAAAAGATGAAAACTCAAAAAACTTGACCGAGGAAGAATGGCAGGATAAAAAGGATCTTACCAATTGCACTATCAAATTATGCTTGACGGATAATACTCTTTAGGAGGTCATTGGCTTATCAGACTCGGCAGAGGTTTACAAAAAGTTTGAAAGCTGATATAAGTTCAAGTCCTTGACTACAAACATGCACGTGAAGAAGGAAATTTATAGACTGTGTCTGTCTGAAGGGAAAAGTTTTGATACGTATCTGGATGAGTTTAATCGGATCTTAATGCAGATGTCAACACTTGATGAGGAGATCAAGGAAGAGGACAAGGCGTTGGTGTTGCTGGTTTCCTTGCCAACCTCATAAGATAACATCGTCACAACATTGCCATTTGGGAAGGATACGCTTAGATTGGACGAGGTAATTGCTTCCCTACTCACGAATGAGTTTAGGCGGTCACAAGGGCCCTCTACCTCGGCTCACTCTGAGATACTTGTGACAGAATCACGAGAAAAGAATAAAGGTCGTAGTCTGAAATTTGGAGAAAAGGGTCAGAGTAAGTCTTGCTCAAGGTTTTAAAACTTTGAATGCCATCATTGTGGTAAGAAAGGAAATATTAATAAATATTATTACAAATGGAAGTGTAAAAACGCTGAGAAGGAAAAAGGAGAAAAGGGATGAGGTGAAGAAAAGTTCTCGATCTTAGTGATCATAGGTAGCAGCTTCCTATTAACGTGTGAAGCGGATGACATTGTAAATTTAGCTGAGGAGGCAACCGATTGAGTGGTGGATCCAAGAGCATCCATCCACGTCACTTCTCGGAAATGTCTATTTACATCTTATACTCTAGGCAACTTTGGAGTGTTAAAGATGGGGATTATGGAGACATCCAAAATTATTGGTTGTGGTGACATATCTCTTGTCACTAATAACGGCAACCGATTGATCTTGTGAGACGTTCGACATGTTCCTAACATTCGAATGAATATCATCTTAGTAGAAAAACTAGATGATGTTGGCTTTAACAACGTCTTCTGTGATGGGGGATATAAACTAACCAGAGAATTTTTGGTAGTTGCCTGAGACATAAAGATGTCAGGCCTTCACGTGTTGCATGCCTCTGCTAAGGCAGGTGAGGTAAATTTTGCTGGCAGCGTGGAGACTTCGGACTTATTGTACCGTTGGTTGGGCTACATGAGCGAAAAAGGATTATGTCATTTAGCCAAGAAGGGCCTTATACCAGACGTAAAGGAAGCTGATCTGAGGACATGTCCTCATTGTCCTCCAAAAAGATTGAGGTGCTTGATTTGGTATATACTGATGTATGTGGACTGTTAAAGGAGAATTCATTTGGAGGAGCACAATACTTTATTTTGTTCATAGATGATTACTTGTGAAAATTGTGGCTTTACCCACTTAAGTTCAAGGATCACATTCACAGAATATTTGAGTAATTTCATACTCTGGTGGAATGACATTTGATACCTACTATTGGTCTCATGGCATTAGATATTAGAAGACCCCACCAAAGATGTCGTAGTTGAATGACGTGAATGAGCGGATGAACCGTACACTGTTAGAAAGTGTCAGGAGTATAATTTCAGAAGCAAAGCTTCTAGGATCCTTTTGGGTTGAAGTCCTAAGGACGGTGGCCTATATTATCAATAGGTCGCCCAATAAACCCTTGAATGGTAAAATTTTTGAGAAGATATAGTTTGAAAATGAGCTATTCTACGACCATCTTAGAGTTTTTGGGTGCAAGATGTGCACATTTTCAAGGATGAAATGACCAAGATAGAGGCAAAGACAAAACAATGCATCTTTCTGGGTTATGAAAAAGATAATTTGGGGTTCAGATTTTATGGCCCAACAGAGAAGCTTGTTCGATCACGGGATGCGGTTTTTATTAAAGAGAAGATCATTAAAAATATTAGAAAAGAGAAAAAGGATTTATCTGACATTGGTCGAACGGACAATATAAGCATTGAATCTATTCGTCCAGTATCTCGTTAGTACAAGATAATGGCCTAAGAGTGGTTGAGGATAATAATGAGACAACCACTGTTCCTGATGAGGATCAGGATGAAGTTTCACCTCATCCGGCCAAGGTGCTCATTGTCCAATGATTTGCAAGGGATAGACGACCGTACATACATCTGTCGTCCAGAGTTTGTCCTATTCACTGACGGAGGAGAACCCGAGGATTTTGAAGAGGTAGTGAAGTATGAGTATAAGGATGAATGGATGGAAGCCATGTAAGAGGAGATCGATTCTCTACATGAGAATCATACATTTGAGTTGGCAGAATTGTCAAAGGGGAAGCGTGGACTAAAGAATAAATGGGTATTCCGATTGAAGATAGATGAGAGTACCTCAAAATTGAGGTACAAGGCAAGACTAATGGTAAAAGGATTTAATTAATGAAAAGGGATTAATTTCAATGAAAATGTCCTCGATAAGGGTGATACTTGGTCTGGCTGCTACTCTGAACTTGGAGGTAGAATAGTTAGATGTCGAGACTGTATTTCTTCATAGTAATCTTGAAGAAGAAATCTATATGGAGCAGCCAGAGAGTTTTTAGGTTAAGGAAAAGAAACACTTGGTATGCCATTTAAAAAAAGCATGTACAGATTGAAATAGGCTCCAAGACAGTGGTATAATAAATTTAAATCTGTCATGGTCGGTTAAAAATACCGAAAGACTACTTTTGACCATTGTATTTTTGTACAGAAGTTCTCTAAGAATGACTTTATCATTCTCCTCCTCTATGCGGACGACATGCTAGTAGTTGGCCAAAATAATGCTCGGATAAAAAAACTGAAGAAGTAACTTGGGTAATATTTTGTTATGAAGGATTTGGGGACGACGAAATAGATCCTGAGTATCAGGATATCTCGTGACCATAACAACAAGAAATTATAGTTGTCTTAATAAAGTTATATTGAGAAAGTGCTCCAATGCTTTAGTATTGATAAGTCCAAACTAGTAAGCACACCAATGAAAAATCACTTTCGGCTGAGTAGTGCGCAGTATCTAACTTTGGATACTAAGAAGGCCAGCATGAGGAGCATACCCTACTCCTTGACTATAGGCAGCTTGATGTATACAACAGTATGCACAAGGCCAAACATTGCGCATGCTGTTGGCATAATTAGTCATTTTCGATCAAAATCAGGAAGGGAGCACTAGTCTGTAGTGAAATGGATAATGAGATATCTTCGAGAGACTTCTAAGTTGTGTCTGTGCTTTGGAGATGATAAGCCTCACCTGGTTGGATACACGGATACCGACATGATAGGTGATGTTGACTCTAGAAAGTCCACATCGGGACAATTGATGAAATTTATCGGAGGAGTAGTCTCTTAGCAGTCAAAGTTATAAAAGTACATTGCCCTTTCTACCACTGAGTCTGAGTTCATCGCATTGACTGAGGTTTGCAAGGAGATGCTATGGATGAAAAAGTTCATGCAAGAACTAGGCTTCAAGTAAGAGAAGTATGTGATTCTTTGTGATAGCCAAAATGCTATACATCTTTGTAGAAACTCCCCATTCCATTCAAGATAGAAATATATTGATATTCGATACCATTGGGTGAAAAATATTACTGATACTAGACTACTATCGCTTGAAAAAGCCCGAACGGAGAATATTGGGTCAGACATGATGACTAAAAGTTTACCAAAAATAAAGCTTGAAGTCTGTTGTAACTTTGCTGGTTTGTCAAATATGGCATTTTTACAATCGTGAGAGGAAGTTTGTTGGGGTTACTCCCATGTGGAAGTGTCTTTTAGTCCGAGGACGTAGCCTGAGGATGAGGACTATGCATGGCTATAGTTCACGGACTTATTTGCTGAGTGTCCGCAAACTCTATGTAGTATAGGCATAAGGAATTCCGGTCAATGTCCATTGACTGGAAAAGGAAGCATTGGTCTTATGGAAATGACCGGTCAACCTGTTGACCGGCCAGTTATGCATTACTGTTCATTGTGGTTTCTAGTCCATGGGTGGATCGACTGAAGGTGCGTGATCAGCTGAAGTCTTGCGGAAGCCTTTGGTGCAAAAGTGCTGGTCAACGTGTTGACCAACCAAAGTAGCAAATGGCCGGTCAACAGGTTGATCAGCTAATGAGGCAAATTGGCCGGTTGGCACGGCGGAAGCCTTTGAGGGAAATGGCCGGCGAATGCATTGACGTGCCAAGAACAAAAACGGCTGAAGGACCACAGACTTGTAATCAGAGAATCTAGTAGGGTCCATGGGTGCCAACTCAGAAGATTTTATGAGCATGCGTGATCTCAGGAGAATATGCTCAATTTTTATAGAGTGGACATTGTTTCTGCACAGATGTACAATTTACAGAGTAGCTGTATATTGTTAGCTATGTTAGATTCTATCGTTGTAGGTGATTGCAAAACTTTTATATGTATGCTGTATTGAAACAGTGAGTAGGTGTGTGAGCTTTTCTAAGTGTGCGAGAGTATGAAGAGAGAACACTGTGAGTGATTCCTGCTCTTGTTCTCTATTCTCTTCTCTTAGGGTTTGTATAATTGTTAAACTTACATAGTAAAAATTTATTTGTGAATTAAGTGTCCCATAATTTTTCTCTTCGATTTGTGAAGGTTTTTCACGTAAATCTTGATGTTCTCTTCTTCTTCATTCTTCGTTCGTCGCTGTGTATGTGTTTAAAATTATTTGACGCCATTTTCCAACAACAACACCAATCCTGATGAACTCGATGAGGAAGTCAATACATTTCTAACTTCTATACCGGCTGACATCGTGCAGATGAGATACGTGTTGGGTTATGGGTCACTTTCGTGTGGGCCCATACCCACTTGGCATGGCGGATGGAGGCAAATATTTTCACTGCATGTTGAAGACTCGAGTTGCGCCTGACAGGCGCTCAAGGCGCACTTTCCAATAGCATTGCGTTCGCTTCTTGCCTGAATTGCGCTTGAGCTCAAATTTTAGAACTGGGGCGCTCTATCTGCGTCCGAATGGCGCTCAAGGGCGGGCCTGCGCTCGATGCGCGCTCGACGGGCGCTCGAGCGCGCGTTTATTTTTATAAAATGCGCACTTTGCGTTTTAGGATTATATGATCAGTTTTGAGCGTCGTTTCAAAAAAAAGGGAAAGAGAGAGGAGAAGGAGAAGAGGAAGAGTTGAGCCTCTGGTTGGGTTTTGAATCAAGTTCTGGTGTCCGTCAATTACACGTATGAAGTTCTTGCTGCTGAGAAGAACATTTATCGGGTTTTATTTCTACTCTTACTATTTATATTTCTTGTACGGGCTGCGTGAAGTAAGGGGGTTGTGACTTTTGAGATTTGTGGTTTGTGTAACCAACCAATTGTTCATAGTGAAAAAGTTCGGACTCCGTGTCCCGTAGTTTTTCTCCATCATTTCATTGAGAGTTTTTTATGTAAAAATCGTGCATTTATTACTTGTTATTGATTGTTGTATGCTTGTCATCATTTATTTTTTATTTTCTCGTGGTTTAAATACGTTGTCTATTTCTAACAATACGATCAGTTGAGGAGTATCACCGGGAGGATTCAGGCGGTTGTCGGCGACTTGGTGTCTCAAGGGGAGAGGCTGCAGTCGCTGCTGGGCCGGTGGGTGGGATCCGAGAGCGACGGCGTTGTTCGTGATTTTCTGGTTGGTCACCGCAGTCGTTCTCAACGTTATGCCGTTCCATGTTGTGGCACTTGTTGCCGGATTTTACGTCCTGCGACACCCGAGCTTTGGCCGTCCGCTG
>JAOVVI020012911.1:0-12051 GCA_028571085.2 Nepenthes alata | reverse complement strand
GCATTACAATCAAATTCCCAACAGGTTGCTTATCTTATCAATGATTTTTGAGGGTCAATCCATTTATCTATATATAAATCATTTTTATTAAAGTTTTGCTACATACTCAACTCTTGCACAACTAACATATATATATTTAATTTTGTATAAATGTAAACTTGTTTTCATATATTTCAAGAAAATTAGAATAAAACTTTTGAAAGATAAATTGAAAAAAACAAAGTATTTTTACCTTAAAAAGAAAACTATTTTTAATATAAAACTTGAAATTTAAAATTTAGGTTGAAAATATGTTTTGATATGTGTAAACATTTAATGGGTATACCAAAAATGGGATAGTCCAAGGATAATATAGGCCCAAAACGGCTTGCTGGATGGTCAACTCATAAACAGCCTAACGGAAGAAGTAGGCACAAAATCCTAAAAGGCCCAAGATGGTTAACGTCAATGTTGACCGTCCAGACCTCAGCAGACGGCCAACTCGCGTACAGATCATCAACTCAAGCGTTGATCGGATGTACTGTAGCGGTAGGCCCAAAAAAGACTTTTATGGGCCTACCTATTTGAGCCCACAATCCATCAAACGGCCAGTAACGGCTCTTCCAACATCTTCCACGATCTCAGTCGGCATCCAAAAAGGACATTGACAAAATCAGCGCTATTCTCATAAGGAAGGCACCAGATTTTTTCAATTTCCTGCCAATTGGGACTCACCAACGAAAAAATACACAGAAGAAAGGTGAGCAATTTGGAAAGTCGCTGGTCGCTGTGAAAGGAAGCTATCCCAGCCAGTTTGAAAACTGGCGCAGTCTCTGAAAGGACGGCCGACCAGAATAACACAGGAGATCACGCCTTGGAATTCCTTCGCCAGAGCATCGTCTATAGATTCGGCGTCATCGAGGTCATTGTGACCAACAACGGGACCCAATTCTCAAAAAAATACTTCACCAAGTATTACGCCAACATTGACATTAAGCTGGTCCACACTTTGGTGGCATACCTCCAAGCGAATGGACAGGTGGAGGTCACAAATCAAACGCTACTCCACGGGTTAAAAGCTAAGCTGGAAGACGCAGGGGGATCCTAGGCGGACGAGCTCCATTTTGTTCTCTGATATTATCAAACAACCTCCAAGGAATCAACGCGCGAGATGCCCTTCAGCCTCTGTTACGGGATTGAGGCGGTAATTTCAGTCGAAATTGGGCTTCTAAGTCTTAGGGAGGAGTCTTTTGACCCACTGGCTAACTCCCGAAAAATCAGGGAGCACCTAAACTTGTTAGAGAAAGCCTGCGACGTCGTCAGAGTACAGACAGCAACCTACCAACATCGAATTGCCCAATACTACAACAAAAAGGTTAAGACGCTACGATTCGATGTTGGAGACATGGTCCTATGAGGCATCGAGACCACAAGCAAGCTCGCGGCCGCAATAAGCACTCCCCTAATTGGGAAGGGCCTTTCCTCGTCTCCGCCGTCCTAAAAAACAGAGCTTACAAACTTCGGAGCCAGAACGGAAAACTGGTTCCATGAACGTGGAACACGATCCACCTCAGACGCTGCTTCCAGTAGAAGACACAGGTACGCATTTGTATTATTGTGTGCATCACTTGCTTGTTTTAAATTTATCAAAATAAGTGTTTACATAGCATACTTTCTATGTACATGTATATATATATTTTTTGTAGGTTACCCGACCTAGACTGCCCCTAAGTCGTGAGGATCTTCACCGTCTCGTTAATACACCTTGATCATCCAGGCGGCCTACAAGTGGTCGAACTTAAACCTCGATCATCCGAGCGGCCCATTAGTGGTCATATATAAACTCTGTTCATCCAGGTAGCCCATAAGCAGTCTAATATTAACCTCGATCATCCGAGCGGCCCGTTGGCGGTCGTATTAAACCTTGGTCATCCAGGCGGTCCATTGACGGTCGTATTAAACCATGGTCATCCAAGTGGCCAGATAACGGTCAAAATCTTAGGGGGCTTACGTAGCACACGTAGTGACCTCCTCTACGAGGAGATAGGTTGATCAGTCAGCGATGGTTAACGGGAGAATCATCCTTCTCCAACGTTGGCCGTCAAGTCATCACTTGGGCAGCGCTACCAGGCTGGTTAACACAACTGCATGCAAAGCCTAAGGACTCCACCCCTTAGGTAGCACAACAATGGTAGCCGGCCAACCAAGTTGGCCGTCCAATGTAACAAACATGCAAGCACAAAAGGCAGTAAAAGTAAATGGACACAAAGTTGAAAGAACTTCTATTTTATTTCTTTCAAATGTGTTACAAATTACATAAATACAAATGAGGTCCCAAAAATATACAACACAAGAGGCTACGGGGCGGGGGATGCCTCTGACTGCTCTGGGCTCCCCCACGAGGTCGTCTCTATACTGTGCCGCTCTGTTGGCTAGGTTAATGAGCTCAACAGGGAAGTCAGGATCTACCAACTGCGTAATACGCCGAATGACTTTTACCCCCTCCAACAGCACTGCGTGCATCTTGCCCTCGACCTCGTGGGGATGGATAAGGAGACTTGGGTCGTTCTCTAAGGTTGCTACTTGCCCGGTAAGTCGATTGACGCACACTTTGTCTCAATCGCCCTCCTCCATCAAGCGAGCAACCTCGACCTTCAATTCCTTGACCTCAGCCTTCAAATTGGCATTCTGCATTTCAACTCTCGCTAGGATAGTTTTGACGGTAGCAGCCTACTCATGGCGCTCTCCCCTGAAGCAGCCAGCCTGGCATCCAGCCAGGCAATCTTTGCCTACCTATCGATGATCACCCGGTCTCGCTGCTCCACCACCTTGATAACGGCAACAGCGAGCTTCGACGCCTGCATAAGAGACAAACAAAGAACAAGTTAGAAATTCGGGAAAGGAGGAAGTATGCGGAAGCAATCACCGAGAATTATAACTCCCAAGTTCTCCTCGCGGGCCTCTCAGGCCTAGTCTCCAGACCTGGCCCAGGCGGCGGTAGACCAGGAGCGACGTCCTCTCGAGCTGGGCTGGTGGCAGCCATCTCCAGAATGCTATCCAGCAGCTCATCAGTGTTGTCCATAGCGACCGCAGGCTCCTCAACTGCAGCCTCCGCAGCAGCTGCTGGAGGATCGAGCTCCACCATTCGCTCCATAGTAGGAGTCTGCATAACTAGAGAGCTAACGGATGGCTCCCGCGCCACCACCACTGGTTCACAAGCGGCCTCCGTAAAGGACTATGTCAACACCACTCAAGGATCAGCCTGCGGCGCGGGCTGCGTAAGGATGGCACTCTCTCCTAACTCCACAGGCCAGTCTTCATAGGTCTTCTCCATGTCCGTAGTACTGCCAGGGCCGCTGCAGATCCCGACAGTGACATAATCGGGGGAGGACGATGATGAGGAAGGCATCTCCAGCACCCTCTTGGGCAACGAGCCAATAAATCCTTCATCAGTAGGTCAAAGATGGATGAGCAGACCCTTGGAGTCGTCCTCCGGCCGCATCATGCTCGTTGGCGGAAAAGGCTTTTGAACCGAGAAAGGTGGTCCCCAGTTCACCTTCCTGGTCTCCACCCTAGAAACCAGGAAGTCCCTCTTGAAGTCAGTTAGGTGTTCCTTGTCCAGCTTGGTCAACCACTCCAAAGATGCCGTCTCCGCCACAGACGGCGTCCCAGTATACACCTCCGGCACCTGGCCCCAGTCCTTCGCAAGGGGCCAGGTCGCCCCCACGCTCACAAAAAAGAACTGTTTCTTCCAGTTTTTGAGCGAGTCGTATATGGCCGTGTTTATTTTAAGGTCATGACGGGGGACGAACGATATCCATTCGCCTCCCTGGTTTATTTTGAAAAGCCCCATTTACCATCGGCATCCTAAACCTCTTAGAATGCTTATGAAGAAAAATACAGAGGGTATAAATATACCGTACGACATTGGCGTGAAGTTGAGAAACTGGGACTCATAGGGCTTGCAGGACCGATAGCAAGTCATCCGGCAGAGGAAGATGAAGGCCGCTCCTCAGGTCGGCCTCGTATATCGTGATGTGCCCTGCCGGTCAAGAGAAGGCTCTGTCATCCTTACCCGGGACCCTCCATGCAATATCTTTCAGGATATTGAACTCAACGCACATTACTTTTACGTCACCCTCTCTAAGGACAGAGGCAATGTCGGCGACGGAGGCCATGGCTTGCAGAATGACCTAGGGTTTCTTGGAGAAGGAAAATCGAAGACGAAGCAATGAAGCATAAAAGAATTTCGAAGCGTGGAGGGAAACTTGAATGGAAAAACACCTTAAACCCCCTCAGAAAGGATGCCGTTAGTCCTGCCACATGTCGCCTACCTGTTTGGCACTTCAAAAGAAAAATCTATGACGCATTAATGGCTCGAATATTCGCCCAACCAAAAGAAGATGCGTGCCTACTTTTAGCCTGCAAGCCGGCTGATGGCCACGCGTCCATCAGGACTCACAGAAAGCCTTCTGGAACTGACCAAAGACGGTCAACAGCTCTGGTCAACATTCTTCTCCGGAACTGATCAAAGATGGTCAACAGCTCCGATCAACTTTTCTCTTCGCTTATCATAGAGTCCTTCGGGATCCTCAAACAACAAAGGGCAATAAGGGGCATCCCATCATGAACATACCGGAGGCCAAAAATCTGGCTACTGGCATGGGGGGCTAGTGATGGGTATACCACAATATGAGCTGGCCTAAGGTCAAAGGAGACCCAAAACGGCCTGCTTGACGGTCAACTCAAAAACTACCCAACAAGAGGTGCAGACCTAAATCCTAAAAGGCCCAAGGCGGTTAACGCCTTCGTTGACTGCCTAAACCTCAGCAGGCGGCCAACTCGCGTGCAGACGGTCAACTCGAACGTTGACTGGATGTACTGTACCGGCAGGCCAAAAAGACTTTATACGGGCCTGGCCCACTTGAGCCCACAATCCAGCAGACGACCAGCAACGGCTCTTTCGGCACCTTCCACGTTCTCAGCCAGCACCGAAAAAGGACATTGACAAAATCAACAATCTTCCCATAAGGAAGGTGTCAGATTTTATCAATCTCCTGCCAACTGGGGCTCTCTAACGATAAAATGTATGGAAGGAAGGTGATCGACTTGAAAAGCCACTGACCGCCATGGATGGAAGCAATCTCGGCCAGTTTGGCAACTAGCGCCTCCCTACAGAAGGAAGGCTGACCAGAATAACGCATGGGATCACACCTTCTTACTAAGGAAAATCAACCTGTCATCCTTTAAGTGAACCCTAGAACTCTCATATAGGGGAGAAGCAATCTCTTACACAGACAAGCTCTCACATGTAAACTCTGATTCACACAAGCTCTTACGTACACAAGCTTACTTACGCAAAACTCTTACTGAGGCAAGCTCTGATACACAAAAGACAAACTCTAACTTAGACAATGCAAAGCCCTTACTGAAAAGACGTCCACGAACACTTACAGAGTACAGGACAGAGGCTCATCAGCTCTTCCTCTCTTCCCAGGCGTTCGTCTTCCAATCCCACCAAAGGCCTCCAGATTCCTGGAGACCTATTCGGCTTTTCGAGAGTCATTTCAGGGAGCTTCCACGCTTTCGGAACTTTGCTTTCCCACGCTCTCTGTGAGTAGGAAGCGATAGCTCACGTTCTCGACAAGCCAACACTCCCGACCGATCAACTCACTCTCTCTTTCTTGCTTGCCAGTTCCTCTTCCCTGTTTAGAAGGCTTTACTGATTTGAGCGTCGAAATATTTTTGGTGAGACAACCTCCCGCCGACACACTGACCTCTTTTTCGTTTTAGTGGTGTACAGGATCTGAACTCAATGAACGGAGCCAGGTCAAACAATCCTGAGGAATCCAAGTATATTCGAAGTCGGATTCAGGTACGCATCAAATATAAAGAAAAAATAGCTAATACTTTATCGGAGATTTTTCTATTCTATGCTTGAATAGAAATTGAGATAATACTGTCAGTTCAAAATCTTTGTCAACGTTGATGTATTCATACCCACTTGATGCCTTATTTTCTAGTTTTTAATAAATTTTAGAATAAAGTATGGAAAACATCAACTTGAAAATCACATCACGCACAATAAATTGTTGTTTCATTCAGAATCTTTCAATTAACAAGCTCTCTAATACTCACTACAGGACCACCATGTGGCTCCAATAGGAATAATAATAATTTATTTATTTATTAAAAATATATAATTCATAGACACATAAATATATAGTTAAATTTATTAAAAAATACGTTTAACTACCATTGGCATGATATAGTGCTATAATATTATCAGTGTTTAAATTTATCTTCACAAATAAAAGTCAATACTAATTTACACAATTTCATAAAATTATTGATCCAGTAAGAGCAATTAGATAATATATTGGGAGTATTGCAATAATTTATATAAATTCATTGAAACCATAAAAGATATAATTGAAATTAGCTACTATAATTTGTGGTCCTACATGCTATAACACTTGACCATTTTATGTTTACTATAATGTTATAATTGAATGACAAATATGACATATGATACTATTTTTATTATAAATAACTGATAGCCGAATGCCAGTTGTAAGACAACAAATTAGGGATATAAGAAAATGAGGTTGGTTCAACTTGCTGACCAAGTAATAGAGATAGGGATTAACTTGCAACCCATTGTCATCCTCTTCCCCATTTTCCTATTCTTCTTCTTCCTCTATCAAAGAAAACTTGCAACCACAAAGAGAATACCACCATCACCACCCAAGCTGCCGATTATTGGAAACTTGCACCAACTCGGCGCACTCCCTCATCGTTCTCTTCAATCCTTATCTCGCAAATATGGCGACCTTATGCTACTATATCTCGGCAGCAAATCTGTTTTGGTTGTCTCTTCTGCCAGCGCAGCTCGCGAAATACTAAAAACTCATGATCAAATATTCTCCGATCGGCCACAATTAAGTATTCCACACAAACTTCTTTATAGAGGTACAGATATAGCTTTTGCTCCATATGGAGAATATTGGAGGGAGGTGAGAAGTCTGTTTGTGCTCAATCTCTCGAGCAGCAAAAGGGTTCAATCTTTTCATACCATTCGACAAGAAGAAGTAGCTCTAATGATCGAAAAGATCAAGAAATCAACTCCAAGGTCAGTGGATTTGAGCGGATTATTCTTGACACTGACAAATGATGTGGTATGTAGGGTAGCTTTTGGGAGAAAATATGGTGGAGAGGAAGGCAGCGCTGCTTCTTTTGGAAAAATCTTAAAAGACTTTCAAGATTTTTTGGGCCGCTTCTCTATTGGAGATTTCATACCATGGCTAGCTTGGATACAACGAGCAAATGGGTTAGATTCTAAAATCGATAAAGTTGTAAAGGATCTTGATCAGATCCTTGACAAAATAGTTGAAGATCATATAGATCATCAAAATAAAGAAAAAATTGACGATCACACAAGAGAGATGACCAAAGACTTCATAGATGTCTTACTTGATGTACAAAGAGATAACACAGCCGGTTTTCAGATAGACATAAATAACATCAAAGCTCTAATATTAGTAAGTATCATCAATAGATATTAGAAGAACTGCATTACCCAATATTATTGGATTCAAATTACATAAAATGGCCTCCCAATATTTTAAAAAATAAATCTCCCCCATTTCTTAGTTATATTTAAAATTTCTTCCTTATGTTTCCTCTACCCCTCATATCTAATCCTGGTTTCAAAATTTCTTTAATTTATTTTCTCTCTCTTTTTTTTTTGTCTCTTCTTCAAACTGCTTAAATTAGTGCAGGAATATAATGTTGAAAAGTAGAGTAGAAATGCCAATTAATATAAAATTATCTTTCATTACTGTGTTAAATGAAACACAACCATGGAGAGTTGCGCGAAAACAAAACCACATAGAACCATGGCTATTGCAGCGTAGGGACTATAAGAATAATTGAGTATTCACATATAAAATTTAATAAGTGAATAAATCTTGAGATTATTTAGGATTGTAAGCATAACACGGTGAAGCGAGAAAATTCAAGTAAGGAAAATATACTACTTATAAAGTATGACATTGTCTTAATTTTATCACATAGTAAAATGTTTTTGTCAATTTGATGATGGCTTTTCCATCAACATTTGAGGATTTCTAAGATTTCTAACATATATTAGTATCCCTTCTTTTTATTCACAATTATTATTGATTACAAAAATATGTGACTATGAATAATGAATTATAAATAATGAATATTAAAATACTTTTCTTAGATATTATTATTTCAGTTTCCAAAGTGTTGTTACGCGAAGCATTTTGGCATAGTATTGCATTCAATTTCCAATTATATGCATCTAGTCATCCCCAAATCTAAAATTAAAAATGTAAGAATGAGACCTCCTCCTTGTTCCCTTTCATTATTATTATTATTATTATATGCATTGAATTTGCCTAGATCCTATCATATATCCAAGAATATGGGATACTTAAGCCATCTTTTTATTCAATTCAGTTCTCATTACTAATGGAAATTTGAAGGTATGATATAGCCGGTCATATGTGAAATGGAGATAATAGATTTAAATTACAAACACAATATTTCTTGTATTATATAAATAGTGGTCTTTACATGTATCCCTAATCATACTCAACATAGTGGCGCCCACTCCAATGATATTTGTTGTTATTCTGCATCATTTAGAGCATTGTCTTTTCATTTGATTTTGTTATGACTGCTTTACACTTCACCCTACTATGATTACTAGCTACCAACAACTATTCAATTTGTATAGAGAAAAAAAATTTAAGAAAATAACAATAAATGGTACAAACATATCAATTTAAATTAACTAACAATCTTTACAATTTTAAAGGATGTGTTCGTGGCCGGAACTGATACAACTTATACAGTGATAGAATGGGCTATGACAGAGCTTCTAAGGCATCCTCAAGTTATGAAAGAACTACAAAACGAAATTAGAGAAGTTGTCAAAAATAACGCGGAAGTATCTGAGGATGATTTGGAAAAAATGAAGTATCTAAAAGCAGTTATTAAGGAGACTCTTCGTTTACATCCTCCGGCCCCCCTTTTGTTACCCCACAAGTCAATCGAAGACATTAAAATAAAAGGATATGACATTGCTGCCGGGACACAAGTTATTGTGAATGCTTGGACAATCCAAAGAGACTCTACTTATTGGGAAGAGCCAGAGAACTTTTGTCCTGAAAGGTTCTTCAATTCTACAATTAATTTTAAAGGTACGGACTTTCAACTGATACCGTTCGGAGCAGGAAGGCGAGGGTGTCCAGGAATGTCATTTGCCACAATCATTAATGGGCTCGCCATTGCAAATCTCATGCACAAGTTTGATTGGTGTTTGCCTATTGGAGGAAGGGATGATTTGGACATGAGTGAAACTGCCGGGGTCTCCGCCCATAGAAAAATTCCCCTACTTGCCATTGCAACTCCACACTCTCATTCCTAAAAGATTATGTATGAAACACGACTATGAGTTAGCACCAGCTGTTTGCATAACTTAATGTACTAAATATGTTTAGAGTTTAAATCATGAAATTAAATAAAAGAAGTGTTAATTTACACTATTTTGAGATGGCATTTTGATAATTTTTTAAGGGGGCAAGTTGTAAGAATTGGGTTACCGGAATAAAACAACTCGGTCTTAATGGAAAATCGGCCAAAGTTGTAAGGTGGCTGATTCAGATTAAAGTTGATTGGTTAGCAGTGTTGACCGAATTAATTTGTTGACCGGCCTTAACGAGATAATGGTCAAGAGGTAATTGTGACTGAGAAAGCTGTGAGAATGGCCGAGGAGGTAATTGTAACTGAGAAAGTCGTGATAATGGCCGAGGAGTTAATTGTGACCAAGGAAGTTGTGATAATGGCCGAGGGGTAATTGTGACCGAGGAAGTTGTGATAACGGTCGAGGAGATAATTGTGATAATGACCGAGATAGTTGATAACAATTGAGATAGTTATTAGTAACTGAGATAGCTAATAATAAACAAAAGTAGAAAGTTGACCTAATTTGGCGTATAGTTGACTGGCTTAAATGAGAAAAACAACCTAGGCAGCATGTTGACCAGTTAGAATAGTTGACCGGTTAAGATAAGTTAATCGATTAAGATAAAAAAATCGGAGTAGATAGATAACAAGAATGGAATGTTGACCGGTTAGAAGAGTTGACCGAACTAAAATAGTTGATGGGAATTAAAATAATTGACCGAAAATAGGGAGATAAACAGAATGATCATGAAACTGCAGTCTATTAATGAACAGTAACAATCGATAACGTTTGAAAAATTAGAAAGACATCGATAACTCATAAAGAGACCAAGGACTCAGGAAGTGAAAACGAGAGATAGTGAGATATTTATCAGAGTCAGTTCAAGCTCATAACCTGTTCCTACCTACTCCGTCAACCTTTCAGAAAGAAACATTGAGTGGGAATAGAAGTACTAAGTAGGTGACTTATTCTCACCTACTTCCACCTACCCCATTGTCTATAAATATTATAGTTAGGGGTTAGGGAAATAAGTTTGAAAATCTAATCGAAGCACAAAGGAGAAAGTAGAGGAAGAATTTCAGGCAAGATTGAGTAAGAACATTCGTAGTTCAGGAGTAGGCATGTGTACCATATGTTTTGTCCTTGGCGATTAATTCTCATCTAAAATCTAGTATTATTGTTCTAATATTTTTCTTCACTATGTTTCTATATAATGCATGTCATGATATTTACTTATCATGTTTTATGAAGGAATTTCATATTCGACGCATGTGTTATGTTTTACATATGAGATTTTGTTCCACGGTTCATTCTTGAAAATTTGTTAGAATCCCTTCTGTTCATTGAGTTCGGTATTGCAGCAAGATTTGGTAAAATTTAATTACGGTGCACGCAAAAGTTATCTTGAATATTTGATTACTGTCAACAAATATCAGTTGTTTATTTAAAGATCTCACCCATTTGCATGTTTTTATGGACTTCGATAATTTGAAGTTCAAAACAGTTTTTGACAACCGAATAGCTGCAGGTCTAAAGTGTAGTCAGTTCTGATATGCGATAGTCGAGTAGCTGCAGATCTTAAATATAGACAGTTTAATATATGACGGCCGAGTAGTTGTAGCCATCAAATGTACCAATTCTGATATATGATGGTTGAGTAGTTGCGAACCTAAAATGTAACCAGTTTAATATGTGATGGCCGAGTAGCTCAGGTCTAAAATGTAGCCAGTTTCGATATATGATGGCCGAGTAGTTGCAGGCCTAAAATGCAGCCAGTTTTAAATGAAATTTGGTTTTGGATTTGAATCTGTTTTAGAAACCAGTTATCATGAAAATGTATTTGTCCCATGATTTATGCTTCTGTATGAAAAATGCACTCATTTCATTTTTTTTTAATTTCGTTTTGAAGCTATATTTATGCATAATTTTTCTTATTTGTACCTTGCTGAGCTATCTTCTAACTGCTTGCTATTTTCTTACCTTCAAATGAGTAAGAATTCATGTCAGATGAGAAAGAGTAGAGTCGAATGGACTAGTTAGGTTGAAAGGCCAATTTGGAATCACGTAACAGTTTATGGATTGACCTTTGATATATTTTTTTCGTTATTTTGGAGACATTTTTGTATAAACAATTCCACTGTGTAAGTTAATGGACACCTGCATGCTTTTTCTTGACTTTATGGTTTACATATTCAGTTCTTAGTGGCATTTCTGATGGCTTTAGTTTCACCTCAGTGGCGACCGACCTAGATAAAGCCAACCGAGTTATCTAACCAACTTAGATTAAACCGACCTAGTTATGTGGCCGACTTAGATGAGGCTGACTTGATGACCGGCTAGTTTGGATCCTGTTCATGGATTAAAATGTTAAATATATCCATTTATATGTCTTGTGTAGAGAGTTTATTATTCATATTATATGTATGATTATTGACGATGGTCATTAGTGGATTATCACTTGTTCCGTCATAAATGATATCAGAGAAAAGAGATATCTTATAGTGGATTGATCTTAACACAGAAGCTTAGATTTAATTTGGATGGAAGTGAGATAAGGGTAATTAGGAATAGAT
>JAOVVI020012910.1:0-12051 GCA_028571085.2 Nepenthes alata | reverse complement strand
TCAATTTTGGCCGGTTTGAGCACGAAACGCTCGGTTGAGGCGGGTGATGGTTTCGCCTATAAATTGAGACTTCTGGCATTGTCCCTGACATCCAACTCAAGCAATACACCATCTAAACGAGTAAAGGAGTGTCCAGAAGTACGGAGTCGGTCCGAATCAAATGTCAAAAAATAGAGCATAAATGGCCGGAGGTATATAAAGTCGATTGTAAATTCCGCTTTTGTGGTTGTTTTCGTCACTTCAATGTCTAACAGTTTGAAGAAGACCAAGACTCAATGGGGTTTCAAAAACAAATTCAAATGCCAGTCACCGGAGAAGAGGGCTTGGGGGTCGGATAAGGACAAGACATCCTGGGAGGGACCGTCAGAGACAACAAGGGGCCGACCATGGCCGGCGCTAATGACGCCGAGAGCCAGCCAGGCAGCACAATACCAATTTTAAATTGAAATTTGAAAGGTAGAGAGAAGGGAGAGCTTCTCTCTCAAACCATTCGCATCTGCCAGCACCAACAAGTAGTCCAAAAAGCTAAATGGAGGTAAGCCTTGCTTCAAGTTGTTGGGAGGGTGTTTCAATTGTGAAAAAGTGGGACACATGATAAAAGACTGTCCTCATTCGAGGAGGGCCCTACTGTCAAAGCCCACTGCCCAGAGCAAGACAGATGCAGTATCTGTGAAGGAAGCAAAGCATCAAAAGGCATGGTGGAAGGTACCTTCTCTATTTGTGGTGCCACTGGCTTCGTGCTCTTTGATTTGGGATCCAGTCATTCTTTAATTTCACCTCGATTTGTACGCTATCTTATATCATCTCCTAAGATTCTTGATTATTCTTTGATAGTCTTGATACCTATGGGATCATCTATCATGATGGATATTCTGTATCCAAGGTTTATTATTGAGGTGAACGGGTTTCAATTAGTAGCAGACTTAATTTTGTTAGAGATGTGTGATTTTGATGTGATTCTGGGTATGGACTAGTTGTGTTAATTCAATTACCTGTTAAATGGGCTAGGAGTGGGAAAAGCTCTACCTTGGGTCAACATCACCCTCAGGGCAAAGTTATGGAGTCCAAAGGGACTTCTGCCTCTCGTCCTTGATCAAACCGTTTGAAATTGAGCAGTCTGGAACAGGTGCCAGGGGCAAAATTGTTGAAGCAATGCATTCTAAGAATTTGGATGTATTGGTGCAAGGTTTGGCCCAGCCTGAGATGGGCTCGTTTTCGGAAGAGTGCAGTGTGGAGGCTCATGATAGTCGAGGGGGTCAGGATCCTGTGATCAATCCACTGAAAATGGCTCCTGCTGTAAATGTGGTGGGGTGTGATCCTGAGGTCCTGTCTGATATGGCTCCCAGTAGGGATTTGTCCTGTCCGGTTGTGGAATATAGCCCCCAATTCCCAAAGGTTGCTGAGGTTGCCCCTAAGGTTGCTGGCCCCATGTTGGTACCATGCTCAGCTGGCATAGATGGTGTTCTGAAGCCTGATATCCCTCTGGATATGCTGCCTCTGTCCATCCATTGTTCACAGGGTGTTTTAGATTTGGATGGTAAATCTGCTGTCCCCCATGTTAGCATCGATCCATCCCCTTCTGTGCCACTAAAGATTTGCCACTTGGATGAAAGGCATCTTGCTGATGCAGAGGCCAGTAATTCTTTTGCTCCCTCTCTTTCCCCCAGATCCCATTCTAGCTATGCTGATCAGCTTAGGAGTGCTACTGGTGCTGTTCGCCACGATAGGAAGATTTATTCCTTTGCTGAGGTGTTGAGTTGTGGCTTGGGTGCTGATTCTGTGGGGCTCTCGGATGCTGGCAATTTTCCTGTATCCTTTTGGCCGGTTACGGATGAGGACCGTAAGGAAGTCCTTGGTCCCGTGGATGCCTTTATTAGGGTGGACTTGCCTATTGCAAGGCATGATGCGGCTGTTGTGGCTCCTGTTCCCTCTGCCTTGGCTCCAGAATTGGGCATTGTTGATGAAAATGATGCTGCGCTTTCTATTAGCCCCCCAGATGGTCAGGTTTCCATCATGTCTTACCTGCTGATATTGAAGCTGCTCTTGACAACACTCCAAATTCAATCTCCCGTATCTTAAAGAAGTATTCCTTGGATACCTCTAGTAATGTGGGGATTGACTCTAGTAGCCCCAGTGACTCTCTAGCAGATTCTCGAGGGGGCCAGACCCTGGTTGGCTCTGGGACCAAACACTTCACCGGAAAGGAGGTGTTTGCAATGCAATTTGGTCCTTGGATGCCAGCAAAATCTCGAAGACGAAGAAAGCCCAAAAACTCCACTGGTCCCTCTGGAGCATAGACGATTGGGCTAGTGGGTCTGGGATCGGGCTATCTTGCTGTTATGGCCTGTCCTGTTTTGGGGCTGCAATTGCTGGTTGATTGCAGAACCTTTTTGCTGTTTTGTGAAAGATTGGAAAATTGCCTGCCATGCTAAAGGCTCTTATGCTCCTGGAACTGCTGTCTCTGGCTTCCAGGGATAAACCGGCCAGAGAATGGAGTAGATTATGCTGTCTCCATGTTGGTTGTGCTGCCCTGTGGGTGGTCGAATTTACTGCCTCCAATGCTGCTGTCGGGTTGTACTCCTAGTGCTGGCGGTTTGATGCAGTTTTTTCTGGTTTTGCTGTGTTTTGTTCCTGGTGCTTTATGCTGATAGGTTGTAGGTGGGATGCTGCTGCTGGCCTCACATTGTTTGCTGGGATGGATGCAGGCTTTCCTGCTGATCAGTGCTGGCTTGGAAAATTTGGTGATGGGTTCTTGCATCCTGCTGAAGGCAGCAGGATGGTGGATTCTACTGCTGTTGCTCAATGCTTAAGACTTGATGTGCTGCATTTGTATGCTGCTAAAATTTGCAGTTTACTGCTAAAGTAGTTTTAGCTCCAGTTTGTTGCTTTTCTTTGACTGAGGCCGTTTTTTCCCTGGAGATGCTCTCTTTGCTGAGGTGTGATGTTTGACATTTCTTCCAAAATCTCCTGCTGTTGGCTTGCCAGGAAGTGGAGTGGGAGGGGTTGCTCTGTTGCAGTTGGCGCAGACTTAAAGTTCCTTTCCACCGTTGTAATGAAGGCTGAAATTACACTAATGCTAGGGGTTTGGCCTTTGATAAAATTTGATGTACTGGATCAATTGAATATCTGTACACTTCCCTGCTTGTGATGTGGCTTCGGGTTGCTGAATTCTGATATTCTTTCCTTGGTTGCTGTTACGAGGGGGTCTCCAGTGGGCATCTCTCCAGGAGATTTCCTCTTGTCCTGTCGGCAAACTGTGTTGAAGATGCAGTGGATTTTGAGTAGCATGCCTCAATAATAATGTAATGCTACTTATATGGTCAGTGTGCAATCCTGCAGCAGGCTGGGTTCTGAAATGCTGATTTCCTTGCTAAGGTGGTTGCATTTGCTGGAATTGTTGCTAGATTCAATGTGGTCTGATGCCCTGTATTCGGCATGTTGACTTCCCTTGTCTTTGAGGCAGGTTTGGATGGGAGACAGACGCTTTGGAGCAACTTGTGCTGGGATTTGGATTGGCAGGTCAATGATGTGGTCCTGCTACTATTTTGATTCTGAGTGGTGCATGTGGCCGGTTTAGATGATATTATCTAGTTGGTGTCTTTTTGTGTTTTCACTCGATTTCATAATTTGGTTCATGGTTGGTGCTCGGGGAATGCCCTAGCTCGTTGTCCTACCTCTAAGTCGGCAAAACACGGAGTTAGAACATCATTTTGTAAATTCAATTTTTTAAATTTACTTTACTTACTTACCAAAAAAAAGACTTGGGTGCAGTCTAGGTCGTTTAATTTGTACAATTTGCAAGCAAGTATTCATATGGGAAAAGAAAAAGAAAGGGAAAAGAAACATGGAACAATGCAAATAAAAAATAATTATTTTTTTATTAATCATAATGAATATTATAAGAATGCTCCACATCACACATATGACCTACCTGGGTTTTCATTTGTAGTAGCACTTCAGGTGAACCGCATTCCACCTATATGACTCTGGGCGACAAGCCTTTAATTAGAGAACTTTGCCTCTTATTTGTCCACCATTGTAGACTGATTGTGCTATCTCCTACTGGAGGAGGTCATCACACATGTCATTTAAGCCCCCATAAGGTATGGTATTAGACCACGAATGGGCCACTTGGATGACCAATATTTTATTCGACCGCTTATAGGCCGCTTGGATGAACAATGTTTAATTCGACTATTTATAGGTTGCCTGGATGACCAAGGATTAATTGCAACTGAGTGGGAACCTGCCTAACTTAGGGGCAGTCTAGGTCATTTAGTTTGTACAATCTACAAGCAAGCATTCATATGGAAAAAGAAAAAGAAAGGGAAAGAAACATGGAACAATGCAAATGAAAAATAATGATTTTTTATTAATCAAAATGAATATTATAAGCATGCTCCACATCACACAGATGACCTACCTAGGTCTTCATTGGTAGTAGCACTTCGGGTGGACTTGTATGCTCCATTTTGTAGGATGGCTGAGACTTGGAGTGGGACTTCCCGATTCAGGAAAAGCTTGTTTCAGTTGGCTATCTTGCCTCTATGCTTCATAAGATCAGGTCTTAAACTTCAAATTGCCGCGCTTTTACTTTCCTATTATAATAGCGAGCGATTCATTATTGGTAGGTGGCTATGCGCATCCTGGCTGAATCACAGGCTTCCTCCAATAGATCTAGGTGCTCCCCAGATCTTTTGGGAGTTGCTAAGTGGATTGAGTGCTTTGACCCTGAGGCTTGGGAGTGCAATCTCCACTAGTATTATAGTCTCAGTCCCATAGAAGAGGTTGAAGGGTGTCTCGCGAGTTGGTTCCTTAGGAGTTGTCCGGTATGACCATAGTACAGAGAGCAGTTCGTCAACCCAGGAGCCCCCCACATCCTCCAACTTAGTCTTTAGACCGTGGAGCAGTGTACGGTTAATGACTTCCACTTGTCTATTTGCCTAGGGGTACGCTGTTGAAGTGTGGACCAATCTAATGCCGAGACCAGTGTAATACTTGGTGAAGTGCTTTCCCTAGAATTGGATTCCATTGTTAGTCATGATGACCTTGGGGATGCAAAATTTTCTCACTATGCTCTAGTGGACGAATTCCAGGGCGTTGTGCTCGGTAACCTTGGCCAGCAAGGTAGCTTTAACCCATTTGGTGAAGTAGTCTATGCCCGCGATAAAGAACTTCCTTTGCCTTGTCACAATGAGAAATGGGTTGAGAATATTGAGCCCTCATTGCACAAAGGGTCAAGGAACTTAAAGGGATCTCAACTTTGCAGGAGTCTGGTGGTGAAGAATTCCATGGAGTTGACAATTCTTGCACTTTTTCACAAACTCCAGGGCATCCTTTCTCATTGTGGGCCAGTAATATCCCAGGTGCATGACTTCAAACACTAGGTTCTTGCCACTGATGTGTGATCCACAGATCCCAAGGTGGACTTCTCTTAAAGCTAAGTCAACCTCCTCAGGGGTACGACATTGGAGGTATGGAGTCGAGTATCCTCAATGATACAACCTTCCGTCGACTATGGTGTACCAGCCGGCTGTGTTTTTGATCCGCTTGGTCTCATTCGCATTCTCCAATAATGTTTCATCGGCTAGATACCTCCAGTACACCGTCATCCAGTTTTTGATGTTGGAGACTTGCATCAAGTAAAGAAGTCACCCATTGCGGCTAGATCATTTGCAGAGATGGTATGATACCCTGAGACACCCCCGTAGGCAGATGGAAGTATTTTCTTACTAGTGGAATTTTGATTTCTATCTAAATTGACATTTCTCCATGAAATGTATGATATGACGCCATCATCTTGAAGATTCTTGGTAGTTCTATGATTGTATTTATGTGTTCTTTTATGAATTTTGTGGATTGTATGCAGCTGTCAACAAAATGTTAAAAAACATTTGAGGAATTAATCGGTTGTGTATTGTTGGGAGAAGGAATATTCAGTTAATTTGGTCAATATGGTGGATAAGAAGAAAGAGTTCTGATAGCGCCATTTGGGTTTTGTAAGTTGTTGACATTTTATGGAAAATATGGGTTAGATCTTTTAGTTTTATTTAGATCGATCCTTGTGGTAATCTTATTGAAGGACATCTAGAGGCATAGAGGATAGAGGATACCTTTGAACTCCTAGGAAGTAAAGATTTATTGATGGGTTAGGTAAGTTAGTATAGGTGGTAATACTTCGGTAAAAGATTGGATTTTTTTCATTTTTGTATCAATAAGTGACTACCCACGAGCAAAGTGGGGAAGGAGTCTATGGTTTGAAAATGTTTCACCCATAATTGGGGTTTTGCGATGAGGTTCTACCTTGAGAATTTATGGATGCTACTTTTTGAAGAAATTGATGTCTTGTAAATCTTAAGGTTTGGGGGATTGTAGAGCTAGAGTTACACCTCCATAGATCAGAATTAACAATCAGAAATCTCTGTTGGAAAAATCTTGCGTAGGTTTGAATGCTTAAGGTAATGGAATATTGTACTCCTAAATTAAGAAATAGAAACACATTTAAAGTGTTAAAGCTATAAAATACTGAAGTATGAAATCCTTATGGTTCGTTCAGGACAAAAGACGACCCACTCATCATAGCTTTGGAAGAGGTGTTCAAGTTTAATTCATTGGCTCATCAGTATGCCAATAAGATCTAAGGTTGCTTATCATTTAGACCTTGATAATTTCAGGTAATTAAGTGTCAGGATCTTGAGATTTTTTGTAGCAATCTGACATTATACCAAATCCTCAGTGATAGTATAATTATGGTTTCCAGTCTTAATGCGATTTGAGGGTCTGTAGGAATTATTTTCATGGTATGAATATCTGAAGATTAGAATGATTATGGCTATTACGTTAATTGCATATCCCGGAATGGGAAATATGCATTTCATGGAAAATGTCAGTTCGTAGACATATCAACGAAATGAAGAGGATGTGAAATATCCTACCTTGAAAATTTAATTATAATTCAAGGTTTATATTGGAATCTTAACAAATCTCGATGAAAGAGACTAGGCATTAGGTTAAATTTGTTGTGGTGGAAAATAATAATTGCATGATTAGTCCTTGTATGTTCAGATCTAATTTTAAGATTTGAGGAGAATGCTCAAAATTTGAGGCTTAGCATAGATGAAAGCAAGGGATTTGAAACCTTTTTAATGTTTAGAACCAAGTCGGAGAATAGTTAACAAATTGGGTAATACCTTCGGACTTAGTGGAATTAGACTTTAAATGGGACACACCAGATAATAAGGGTTAGCACGATTTAGAGGTTTAAGGTCTTAGAATTACCATTTTAATCTAAAAGTGATTTGAGAAGTTTGGAATGTTCCTTTGATTTAGGAAAAATTCAAAGTTTGTCAAATTTTGCGAATGAAAATCCTATAAGTGGAGGAGAGTTGTGAGGTCCCAAACCTGAAACATGATAATTCAAAGTAATTAAAATAATAATAATCAAGATGAGGCTAAATATACATAGAAGAATGAGTTTTGAAAGTGGAAAGAGAGGGAAAAACCGTCTGCTTCATTGAGATCTGCTGCACAGTGGCACGGCGCCTGCTGCGTGCTCGTGTGCGGCAACAAGCGCCCAAAACAAGTAGTGCCCCGCTCGTCGCGCGCCTTCCCTACACTCGAGCACAGGCGCATTTTTAACTTCAGCGACTGGATTTCATTTTGTTATAAAAGTGAATGGGGAGGGTTTTGGGGGCAGCAAACGACAAGCACTGAAGGGTGAAAGAGGAGAAAAGGGAAGGAGAAGGAGATTTTGACCATTCCACTCCAATCCAAGTAAAAATAACGGTAAATCAGGTGATGGCAAGTATCCTCGAACCTCATTTTTCTTTTTTACCGTATTTGAGTATCTCCATATTCTTATTTATGCTCTAAATCGCTTGTTCCTTAAGATTTTACATGGATAATGCATGAATCTCATGACCTTTAGACTTGATTTCATGTTCAGGCATGCTATTCTGATTGATAACTCCGATTTCGTGATTTTCCTCACGTTTTGCCTTTGTTTCGTGTCCGGACAGCGTAGTGTAAACCCTAGCTCGAAACTGAGGTCTAAATTTGAGTTTAATTCATGTTATATGTATGTTTTATGAATTATGGAGTTGATTTTGTAAATTAGCTCAATTTTTATGCTCAAATTACGCCTGGAAATGTGACCCGTAACCCTAGCACAAAAATTTGGAAATTTGAGTTAGAAACTTGTAATTTTGATGATTTAAATGTTAATTGTTGCCTCGTAAAGTTTATTAAATTATTTATATCTGAAAACTCTATAGGGAAATGTATTATCAAACTATGGAAGCCTTCTGAAATTGTCTGAAAGAGAAATTGAATGAGATTTAGACTTAGCTTTGAAATACGATGAATTGGATTATAGAATATTGAGCAAAGGCATTAAATTAAATTAATCAGTAAGAAAAACAGACCAAGAATTGTCATACAGTTAAATAAGGTTCTCTGGCTTATCTTAGAATATTATGGTGGTAATCGTGGATATGTTATTGAACCTTTGCACTATCAAACTATAGAATCATGAAATGAGATGAAATAAATATTATCGAACTATCGGCCTTTGATTGTGTGGATTGAATACAATCTATCCTCGATTACACTAATTGGGTCCCTAGGATATCGAACTAGAATTTCTAAAGAACAAATAAGATTTGGAACTATTTTTTATGAATTCTGATACAGGTTTAAATAAAATTATGTTTTCTTTCTATTTCCATGGATGCCTCTGTACTACTGTATTTATGTTTTATTTGAAAACATAAACTATGATTATCGAGGTCTGTTCATATCGAATTACGCTCTTCACATAATTTTTCCCTATCACTGTTCTTTGTCAATATCCATGACCTTCTGCTCATGTTCTGTACGAAAGCATTTCAATTGCATGTTTTATGGTACACTGCTGGGCTTTGGCTCACTTTTCTATTTTCTCTCCCTCCAAATGGAACTA
This sequence comes from Nepenthes alata, assembly GCA_028571085.2. NCBI lineage: Eukaryota > Viridiplantae > Streptophyta > Magnoliopsida > Caryophyllales > Nepenthaceae > Nepenthes > Nepenthes alata. The sequence continues at coordinate 3,092 of JAOVVI020012910.1, read as the reverse complement.
TAGAACTGATGCCAGACGAACAGGAATAGCTAGAGCTTAGGAAAGAGTTGGATGAATTTCTGAAGTCTCTTGAAGAATCTTTTGGGATTTGCTGAAAATGAATGTAAATAATTGATGTTGAGAATGGAATTATATATTTATAGCCATGGAATAATTTGTTTCATGTTGGAATATTATTTTTGCTTCCGCAGGTTTTCTTTATTGATATAGTTGCTTCTGCCATTCTGATTTTTGGATATGTATAGGTCCTAAACAGCATCTCTTATATGTTTTTGATATAGTGGATATCATTTATTATTGGAGCCATGGATAAAATGGCATTTTGTTGATCCTATGATCATGAAATGATTGAATGTGGAAGTTAAATATTTGTAAGTTGTCCAGGTTGTGTTAATACAAGTTATTTGTATTGGATTTTTGTCCAATTTTAGAGAAAACTCTGTCCGATTTTCTGTAAATGATTAATATTTTAAATTCTAGAGCATTTGTTTTGTATAAGTTTGACGGAGGTCCTTATTGGAGTAGGATCCATTCCGTTACACCACTAGAAACCATTCACTTCCATCCCCCTCAGTGCCTTGAAGAAAGGCTAGTACTTGTCTTCCAACTTAGCCAAGAAGCGGGACATCGCTGCCAGTCTTCCAATTATCCTCTGGATATCCTTGACGCTCAGTGGTGGAGACATGTCCATGAGGGCCTTAATCTTCTTTGGGTTTTCTTTGATCCTTCTCTGAGAGACGATGAAATCATGAAACTTTCCTGAGGACACTCCGAAGACACACTTCGATGGGTTTAACTTCATCTAGTGTGTACGGAGTACCTCAAAGCATTTGGCTAGATCATGAATATGGTCACTGGTGGTCTTACTTTTGACGAGCATGTTGTCTACATACACCTTGGGTGGCTTGATTTTTTGAAAGATTATGATTGTGAGATACAGTATAAGCCCGGGAAAGTAAATGCAGTTGCAGATGCATCGATCCGTCAATCGGGGTATGTGGAAAAGTTACAAATCAAGCAGATGAAAATGTTAGATTATTTGAAATAGTGTGATATCCAATGATATTCTCAGGGTGATAGGATACTTTTATCTTATCTTCAGATTCAACCAGAGGTAATTAATAAAGTTAAGGAGAAACAAGTGAATGTCCCATTCCTTGTGGATATTGTAAGTGATTTGAATAGAGATTCTCAAGCTGATTTCAATGTCCGGAGTGATGGAGCATTGAGGTTTAGAGATCGATTATGTGTACCGGATGACAGGGAATTGAAGGAGAAGATTTTGTAGGAGGCTCACCGATCTCGATAAACAATTCACCCAGGGATGAACAAAATTTATCAGGATCTAAAGAAAACTTTTTGGTGGAGGAACATGAAGGAGGGATATTATGGTTTATGTGGAAAAATGCCTTGTATATTAGCAACTAAAAGCTGAAAGGAGGAAGCCTTCTTGATTCGAGCTGGAAATGGGAAGATATTACTATGGATTTTGTATCAGGTTTGCCGAGGACTCCCAGAGATCATGACGCCATTTGTGTTATAGTTAACCGGCTAACAAAATCGGCTCATTTCTTAGTGATCAGGATGACTTATTCCCATGATAGACTGGCTCAACTGTATGTAAATGAGATTGTGAGGCTTCATAGAGTACATGCTTTGATTGCATCTAATAGGGTTCTATGTTTTGTCTTGAGGTTTTGGGAAACCTTGCATAAGGAGCTGGAGATGGAGTTGAAGTTTAGTACTGCGTACTGATGGCTAATCGGAGCATACAATTCAGATCCTTGAGGATATGTTGAGGGCCTCAGTATTAGAGATGAAGGACACTTGGGACAATTATCTAGAACTAACAAAATTTACATATAATAACAGCTACCAGGTGAGCATAGGCATGGCGCCTTTTGAGGCACTATATGGGAGAAAGTGCAGATCGCCGATTCACTATAAGGAGACCAGAGATAAGAGGATCTTGGGTCCTGAAATTGTGAAGGAGACGACGAAGAATATTAAGCTGATTCACGAGAACCCGAAAGTGTCTCAAAGTAGTCAGAAAAGCTATGCAGATTGGAGAAGGACAGAATTAAGCTTTGAGGTAGGAGATTATATCTTTCTTAAAGTTTCACCGTCTAAGGGAATATTCAGGTTCAGAATGAAAGGAACATTGAAGCCGCGGTTCATCGGTCCTTTTGAGATTTTGGAGAGGATCTGGGAAGTAGCTTATAGGTTGGCACTACCACCCAATCTGGCGGAAATACACAATGTATTCCATGTATCCATGCTTCAGATGTAAGTCCATGATCCTACACATGTGATTGAGTATGAGCCTTTGATTATCGACAAGGATTTATCCTATGTCGAGGAGTCGATGCAGATTTTGGATTGAAAGGACCAGAAATTATGCATGATGACCATTCCCCTGGTGAAATTGCTTTGGAAGAATCATTCACCGGAGGAGGCCACCTGGGAGCACGAAGAGGAGATTCGAAGCAAGTATCCCCGCTTATTCTCTTGAGGTATATAGCTCCGTTTAATTTCAAGGATGAAACTTCTTTAAATGGGGGAGAGTTGTGAGATCCTGATCCCGAAATATGATAATTATGAAATAATTATGTTGATAATAATCATGAATAGGCTTAGGATTAACAGAAAAATTGTTATCGAGAGCTTAGGAGGCCAAACAGGTAGAGTGCTTGTTGGGCGCTCGAGCGCTGCAACGAGCGCCATTTTACAAGAGCAGAGCAGATCGGGCACTCGCTGGGCGCCACGGTGAGGGCAAGAGCACTGATGTTATGAGAAGTTCGCTCGCTAGAGTGCTCAAGCACTACAGAGAGCGCCATTTTACAAATTAAAGAATGATGGGTGCTCGCCGTGCTCTCGCGGGGTGCTCGAGCACCGACCGTATGTTCCCCACGTGGCTTCTTTTCCCTTCATGTTTTTAAAGGGATGTTGGGGTTTCTTTGGGGTAGAAATGATAGAGTAGAACAAGAGGAGAAGAGAGGAAGGAGAGGGGAAGAGAAAAAGAGGGAGAAATCTTTCGTCCAGATCCAATCAGAGTAAGAATAATTATAGACCTAGCTCAAGCAAGTGTATTT
>JAOVVI020012909.1:0-12052 GCA_028571085.2 Nepenthes alata | reverse complement strand
ACTTCAATTGTAGAGGCAATTCATTTGACGTTGAGGAACATCCTTAACTCCGAGTGATTAGTAGATACATATGGTATCTTCTTAACTTGGAGGTTTTTAGGCATGCTACTGCATGATCCTTCCTCTTGAATTGCTAGGCATCTAGAATCTAGGTAAATGGTTGTTTGATTCGTTTCATTCTTTCCCCTACTTCAATTGTAGAGGCAATTCATTTGACGTTGAGGAACATCCTTAACTCCGAGTGATTAGTAGATACATATGGTATTTTATTAACTTGGAGGTTTTTAGGCATGCTACTGCGTGATCCTTCCTCTTGAATTGCTAGGCATCTAGAATCTAGGGTGTATTATGGATTTTATTGCTTGAGACTCTCTTCCTAGGTTTCAAAGTTTGAGCATCCTTTGAATCAGGAAGGTTTAGTGTGACGGGATGCCTCAGGAGTCACAGAATTTTTGATTGATGCTGGGCTCCATTCTAAATAATCTTCTTCCCTTTAAACCTCCGCTTTGAGGTCGATAATTGCAAGTGGGGCACTATTACTCTACATGTTTGGTCCACAACTTTTTTTATTCCCAAGGTTGACATTTTTGACATGTTTATCAAGGCCACCAAATATTCAACATCTAGGTTTGCTGCTAAGCAGGCATCTCCATGACTACCCTCCTCCAAGTTGTGGCCACAAGATGTGCTATCATTGGGTAGCTGGCTTGCTTGTCATCATGCCCAAGTGTTCACCGTTTTGTTTTGTTGAGAACATGAACCGTTTTCGGGTAAGTAGAATCCTGATCATAAAGAATAGATGACATGACTATTTTCCCATGGACAATACCAAAAATACATACCTTAAATCTGGATCTTGATCTAATTGTGCTAAGTTAGACTTTTAAACATTCTAATCCGAATTCTATGCATCATAATAGTTAACAAAAATTGAGAGGATACAGGCTTATTTATTGGTATATCATCTCATATTTAAATCTAAAATCTTTTTACGAGAATAAAAGATAAAAAGAGAACGAGGATGAGTTTAAGAGCGAAAGATTGATCAGACAGGAGGACTTGGCTATATTCAATAACATCCGTCAGGTTATGGATATACTTTTGCAACATCGTTACATGGAAAATATCATGCACATTGGCCAAACTTGGCAGCAATGCTAATCTGTAGGCAACTTCCCTGACTTTCTCTAAAATCTTGAAGGGTCAAATGAATCTCAACTTTAATTTTTCCTTAGCACCAAATCAAGATGTTCCCTTAGATGGCAATACTTTAAGGAAAATAAAATCACCGACTTTAAGTTTAAGCTCTGATTTCCTCTGATCTGCATAGCTTTTCTGCTGACTCTGAATCGTCTTTACCTTTTCATGAATCAACAAAATTTTCTCCGATGTTTTTCGAATAACATCTAGCCCTAGAAGTCGTCTGTCTCCCATCTTCTTCCAATGGATAGGATATCGACATTTCTTACCATATAGAGTTTCAAACTGAGCCATCTCGATACTTGCCTGATAGCTGTTATTGTAAGCAAACTCCACTAAAGTCAAGCGATCATCCCACTTACCCTACAATTTCAGCACTGATGCTCGAAGCATATCTCTTAGAATCTAGATGGTTTGCTCAGATTGGCCATCAGTTTGAGGATGATAGGTTGTGCTAAACTTCAAATTCATCCTTAGTTCTTGATGCAAACTTTTCTAAAATTTAGAGATGAACCGCAGATCTCGTTAGGACACAATTGACACTGGAACACCATGAAGTCTAACAATTTCGCAAATATGCTGTTACACCAACCAATCATAAGAATATGTCATTCATATGGCTAAGAAATGAGCTGATTTCATTAGTTGATCCACAATGACCTAGATTACATCGTAATTTTTTAGGGTCTTTGGCAATCTCATAACAAAATCCATCGTAATATCTTTCTACTTTTAGCTTGGAATGGGCATAGGTTGTAACAATCCCGATAGTTTCCTCCTTTCGGCCTTTAGTTGTTAGCAGATAAGACATCTACCCATGAAAGTTATAATTTCTCTTTTCATATTTTTCCACCAGAATATCTTTCTCAAATCCTGGTACATCTTATTAATTTTAGGGTAAATAGTGTACCTGGATTGGTGAGCCTCCATAATCTCTTCCTTCAACTCCTTGTCATCAAGCACAAATAAACGATCTCAAAATCTCAAAATTTCATCAGTACGAACATCAAAGTAACCTCTCGAGTCTCAATTAAGATCTCCAACAATCTTCATAGAAAATGGATCGTTCACTTGCTTCTCATTAATCTTCTGTAGGATCTCCGATTGCACTTGCAAATACGACAGCATTATCCGGTTAACTTTAACATACTATTGGATGTTACAATACTTCAAACAATCCAGCATCTCCATCTCCTTGATCTGTAATCTTGCCATAAAGCTAGTTTGGCAGCTTAAAACATCCACTATCAAATTAGCTTTTCCAGGCTAGTATAGAATTTCACCATCAAATCATTTAGGAATTCAATCCATCTCCGCTGCATTATATTCAACTTCTTATGCTAGAATAAATAATTGAGACTCTTGTGATTAGAATATATGAGAAATTTCACGTCATATAAATAATGCCTCCAAATATTCAATGCAAACATCATGGTGGCTAATTCCAATTCAAGGGTCGGATAATTCTTTTCATAAATTTTTAACTATCTAGATCCATAAGCAACAATTTTTCCGTTCTACATCAGGACACAACCAAGTCCAATTTTACATGCATCACAATACACTTCAAAACCACTCGAACTATCAGGAATAGTTAGAATTGGTGTAGAGGTTAATCGATCTTTTAATTTTTGAAACCTCTGCTCACATTCCTCTAACTAGTCAAATTTATTCTCTTTCTTCATTAACTGGGAGAGTGACAAAGCAATACGAAAAAAATTCTTCGCAAATTTATGATAATATCTAGCAATTCCCAAGAAGCTTCGAACTTCAGTCATCGTTGACGGTCAACTCTAATTAATTATAGCTTTGATTTTCTTCGGGTCTACAGAAACACCTCTATTAGAAATAATGGGGCCCAAAAATATCACTTCTTCGAGCAAGAACTCACATATTTTTAATTTCGCAAATAGCTTAAACTCCCGAAGAGTCTAGAGCACGGTTCTCAAATGCACATCGTGCTCTTTATAACTCTTTGAAGAAATTAAAATATTATCAATAAAGACTATCAAAAATCTATCTAGATAGGACCAAAAAATCCGGTTCATCATATCTATAAAAGAAGTAGGAGCATTCAACAATCCAAACGGCATCACAAGGAATACATAGTGGCCATACATCGTTCGAAGCGCCATTTTTGCCATGTCCTGCTTAATCCTTAACTGATGGTATCCTGATCGAAGATCAATATTTGAAAATACATAGGTTCCCTACAACTGGTCAAAGAGATCATTGGTTCACAGCAAAGAATACTTATTCTTAATCGTGATTTTTTTAAACTCACGATAGTCTACACATAGCCGCAAAGTCCTGTCCTTTTTCTTCACAAACAAGACTGGTGCACCCTATGGGGACACACTTGGTCTAATGAAACCCTTATCTAACATGTCCTACAATTGCTGCTTCAACTTTCTTAATTTAGCAGGAGCTATACAGTAGGGTGTCTTTGAAATCAGTGCCAATCTGGACACAAGATCAATCTTAAATTCTATCTCCCGGTGTGGCGGCAAACCAGGCAATTCTTTCGAAAATACATCAATAAATTCACAAACCACCAGTATTTCCCTTTGTAGATACATCATGGTTTTTAACCACGTTGGCATACGCCAAACAGGCTTCACACCCACTCTCCATCAAATGCCGAGCATACACAGTCGAAATAAAATAGAACTATTCTACATGTTGAATTCCTTGAATGTGAAAGGGATCGCATCCCAGAATCGCAAAGTCTACTCTTTTATAAAAAATAATAAATATTGACATGATATTTTGACAACGAGTCCATACCCAAAATCACGTCAAAATCATACATCTCTAATAAAATTAAGTCCGCTACTAACGGCAACCCATTCACCTCAACAATACACCTTGGATACAAAATATCTGTAATGACAAATGATCCCGTAGGTGTCAAGACTAACAATGAATAATCAAGAATCTTGGGAGATGAAACAAGATAGCATACAAATCTAGGTGAAACAAAAGAATGGGTGGATCCATAATTAAAAAGCACGGAGCCAGAGGCACCACAAATAGAAAGAATACCTTCCACCATGCAGAATGATATCTTGGCCTCCATCGTAGATACCACATATGCCTTGCCCCGGACAATAGGCTTGGACGCTAGGGCCCTCTTTGGATGGGGGCAATCTTTAATCTTATGCCCCAATTGTCCATAATTGAAGCATACTCCCAACAACTTAAAACAAGGCTTTCCTCCATACAACTTCCCACACTGCGGACATGGAGTCGCTAAAGCTTGTGAGGTTGGTGCAGATTGAGTAGTTTTCTTCTCCTGATCAGGCTGCCTAACCCTTTTTGGCGGTCTCCCTGAACCTGCACTTGAACTGATAGTCACACCATGTTGACTGGACATTCTCTTTTTGAAGAACTTTTCCTTCTCAGGCTCTTTCTCGTGAATTAGGGCTCGGTCCAATACTTTACAATAAGTCAGCAATTTTAACGTCGCCAGCTGCTTCCGAATATCATCTCTCAAGCCTTGTAGAAACTTTCTCGCCTTCCTTTCTTCATCCTCCACCATATACGGAGTATACTGAAATAACTCCGTAAACTTGGTATCATACTCTACCACCGTACGGTTGCCTTTCCTCAACCAAATAAATTCCTCCTCCTTCTGTTCATGGAGGCTAGAAGGAAAATATTTCTCAATATAAGCTGCTTCGAACATTACCCAAGTAATCTCATTCTTGGGCACTACTAAGGCTCTTTTGTTCATTGCCCACCAATGATGAGCCTTGCATCCAGTCGATAAGTAGCAAACAAAACTTTATTCTCTTCTGGACACTGGATGATTGCAAACACCTTCTTAAGCTGCTAGAACTACGTGTCCGTCTTCATCGGATCTGGTTCACCCAAAAATTTGAGAACTCTTTCATTAACAAAACGATCGTAGGCAAACGCCCTAGGATTTGCAAGAGCTTGGACTAGAGTCGGAACTGGAACTAGAATTGGAACTGGAGCTCGGTTTCGCTACGCCATAGCCTCCATAATATCTGCCATCCTTCCAAGTAAATTTATGTACTCCGCCTCACAGTCCTGTGGATGGCCAATACTAGTAGTTCTTCGTCTATTCACCATTTGGTCAGCAGCTAATACTCTTTCTAAAATAAAAAAAGGACACTATAATCTATATGATCAAATATAACTAACTGGTCCTAATTTAGTCCTAACCATTCGACCTACACTTCTGCCTAATTATCCAATCTAACTTATCCTAATCTAAGCTTTTACACAAGATCAAGATCAAGCTTAAAGCGACTCATTCTCTGATATCACTTGTGACGGACTAAATAACTAAGTACAACATGAACATAATGTCCATTAATAACTATATACAAATAATAATAATAATCAACCATACACATAAACCAAATATACACAATATCCAAAATTTTGCCACAAAATGAGGCGTCAGATCAGAGAGATACTACTAGGTACCAAAAATAAACTATAATAACCTGTAAAAATATTTACATATCCATCGATACACAACAAAAACTAAATTACCAAGGTATTATCAAAATAATCATCATATATCATAATATCCTTCCAACATATACATATATCAAAATAATCATCATCCTCAGCCTAGCAACCTATGACCTCTATTTTTCATCATCAGCTATCAACTCATGTTCATCTGAAGGTACAAAAAATAGCAAGCAAGTTAGCCAAATTTATTCATAAATAAGGACAAATGTAGTATACCTTAAAATAGAATCAGAGGAACAGACTAGGATTATAATATATATAAAAATATAAAACATGAACAAATAACAATTCCGTAACACATTTGACTTTTACATTTTATTTCTAATTTGATTAGCCTTCAAAACATGCAAATATTTATTCATCTTTAGAGGCCAGGGTTAATAGGCATTACCAGCTAATGGAGTAGTCAAACGAGGAACGAAATGTGTATACTTCTACACATTCTAAGGCATTACCCATGCAATTCAACAACCGTGACGAGCGGTATACCTTTACCGTGATATATGGAGCCATAGTTCTTGTTACCACTAAAAGTTCTCCCGTGGCCCAAGGGTATTTCTCAATTTAGCACAGTAATATCCTAAGACATGTCAGAAAATATCACCATCTAAAATAAAATTATTGGTCCAATTTCTTGGTTATTTTTAATATTTCATATTGAAAACTCCACACAAATTAACATAGTCCTTTTTCCTTGATTTTTGCACCCCACGAGAAGATACTAATAACAAATTACAGACTTCCAAATTACTTAATACAGATACATAATTTATATTCTTGCAAATACAGATACATAATTTATATTCTTGTAAACTTAAATCTTAAACCTTAATAGATACTCTTTCATAAACTAAAATTCAAATTTGGGGTTTGAGGTTTCAAACAACTTCGAGAATTTTCACAAAAATATGCAAAACAAGTAATTTTTACAATATCGATCCATATACTCAACATACAGGGCATTTTCGGAAGGAAATTTGGACATTTAAAGGACTTAGCATAGTTACCTAAACATATGAAGCATCATATACGAAATCCAAGTGATAAAATGTTATAATACTTAAAATTATGGCATGCGGGAGGTTAGGATTTTCGATTTAACACAACATTTCACATAAATTTCGAAATCAGAAGAGGAATTGACATGTGTTCACATTTTTTACACATATACTTCAAAATTGGAAGAAAAATCAACATATATGCACATTTAACACATGAATATTTTAAAATTTAAGCTTGGATGGACATTTAAATAAAAATACCCGGAAGAAATAGGAAGAAACGAGTAACAAAAGAAAGAAAAGTGTACGAGTGTCATTACCTCAACCTGATCTACAAGTTTCTCAACTAGCTTTGTAGTGTCCCACATTAGATTGGGGGAGGGAAACGAAGCGTCCTTATTAGGGCGTGGACACCTCCGCCCTTGTAGACGCATTTTGGGGGCGGTGGACTCCGTCTGCCATGAATAAAACTGTAAGGCCTGTAGATTGGGGACACCGTGAAGTTCTCCTATGCCTCGGCCGTAGGCTGGAGACGCTGCGAAGTTCTCCCAGCTCAAAGCGGACAATATCTACATGCGAGTGCGCCGGGGACGTTACAAATGGTATCAGAGCCGGGACCCGGTTCAGTGTGCCAGCGAGGACGTTGAGCCTCTAAGGGGGTGAACTGTAGTGTCCCACATTGGATTGGGGTAGGGGAACGAAGTGTCCTTATAAGGGCGTGGACACCTCCCACTTGTAGACGCGTTTTGGCGGTGGTGGACTCCATCTGCCAGGAACAAAACCGTGAGGCCTGTAGGTTGGGGACACCGTAAAATTCTACAAGGCCTCAGCTTGTAGGCTGAAGACGCCATGAAGTTCTCCCAGGTCAAAGCGGACAATATCTACATAAGGGTTTGCCGGGGACGTTACAAGTTCCATGACGAAAATGAACCTAAGAGCGTCGATCTCCTCTTCTCTCTCTTCCTCCACCGCATTCTCTCTCTCTCCTCTCTCCCTTTCTCTCCGTAAAATGACGGAAAACTAAAGGCGGGGCTTTAAATAGCCGAACTGGTACTCGAGCACCAGTCGAGCACAGAGCCACTGGATTCCGCGCTCAAGCACACCTCGGGCACTACTAGAATTTGCGCCCTCAGCACCACTCGAGCGCCCTCTGGGTGTTCCTCCTCTCTCTTCCGTTTTAGTTTCAAATTTTAATTTTTCACATACATTTAATCTAATTTTGATTATATTAACTTAATTACTCATAATTACTAAATCTTAAAAATCGATATTTTACAATTATCAGATAAGTTTTCAAACGCAACTGATTGTATAAGTAATTTTAAATCATTGTATATCATACTACATGAAGTCTTTATAGCTCTATCTTTTTTTTTATTTATTTTCTCCAACCATAGCTAATTTATATTTTTTTGACATAGGTTTCCTTTAAGCCATGCTTTAAGTTTTCAAAGCTCCTTTGTGATCCCTTTCTCCATATATATAACTTTTAAATTTTAAAGGATCTCATTTTTGCTTATTATGTTTTCTAGGATAATTTTACTTATTTTATGACTTTTATCCTCATAATACTTAATTTGTATAGTTGTTATTTGATTGTCTGATATTCTAACTCATAAAATATAATAAATTAATATTTGTCTTACAAATTCATAAAATACAATAAATTAATAATCGTCATACAAAATTTCAATATTAATTTAATATCTCATCCTTTTATCTATATAAAAATTTAAAAAAATAAATAAATAGATAAAATATTATATTAAAATATGCATTTAAAAATATTAAAAATGGCCAAAAAACATTACTGAAATATATTTAGCTGCCTAAATACGATACCGGCTATTAGTCCAACAATTATAAAGTTGACTAAGAATTATGTGTTTAGAGAAAATTATTGTTACACATTTCAGTCCCACATAACTCATTTATAGCCGCTATATGTAAAATCTATTTTATTTATTTATTTACTTATTTTACTTTTAGTATACTTTCCACGTAGAAAAAAATTATAAATGAATTATAAAAGTAGAGCAAATAGCAATTTTTTTTTCTTTTCTAGAATTTTTGTTAAACTTTGAATTGAACTCAAGAATTTGCCAATTAAAAGCCTCTCAAGTGTAATATTTGCAATTTAGTCATCTTATCATCCAACTTGGATTATCAGAGCTTAATAAAAATAATGTACACAAGATCGTAAAATTCAAACTCAAATGGATACATGTTCAGATGTCGAATACATGTTCAGATGTCGGATACGCCTATAGTAGGCTGGTCCAAAAAGAAAAAAACGGCACAGATCCACAAAGGCCCATATGTGCCCGAACGGTCAATGCCAGCCGTTGACTGGATGAAAAGCCAAGTAAATCGGCAAAGCTTGACAACAGGACGGATAATTGGCTCGTAGAGACAGTCAATATTTCTGTTGACTGAAAGCACTGTAGTAGGTCGGCCTGAAGCCACACATCGGCTAGGCCCAGTCTATCCCACACATCTGTCTTCGACCAACAACGGTCTTCTCCCTTGATTTCGCGCTTTATCAGAAGGCAATCTTCATTGTAACAGTCACCAGCAGATTTAGCACACATCCCTTACGAAAAGCGCCACATTTTTTCCCAGTCTGCAATAAACCTAATGGTTATGATATACAAAAGGAAAGCAATCTTGTAGGGAGCCATTACCACCATTAAAGCTCCCACGAGAAGAAAGGAAGTCACCCAATAGAGCGCGGGAATCAAGCCTTTCTATCGAAGGAAGGCCACCCAGTAGCATAGCTATAAAAGCTCATGTGGTTTTCACCCAAAGGCAGGCATTCAATCTTTGGCAAAAATGCTCTCAATGCACACGCAGTCACTTTCGTCAGCAATCTCTCTCTCTTTACTGCAAAGCTCTCATGCTTTTAGTAAACCATTCACTCTTTGTCACCACGTTCCCAGCAAACACGGTGTTAAGAGTCGGCGCTCCTAACGAGCCCAAAAAATCCTCTCTCTAAGAGAGGAGCACACCATCCCAAACACTTTCCTAGCATTCTCATTTCATTCATTTTTTTTACTTCTAAATTCGAAGGCTGATTACTGCATTGAGTATCGAAATATTTTCGGTGGGATAACCTTCCGCCTTCACCTAACCTCTCATTTGTTGCAGTAGTATGTAGGACTCAGACTCAGTGGATGGAGCCGGATTTAGACGATCAACTCAACCCGAAACTGTTCAAAATTTGAATCCATGATGAATTATTGGCGCCGTCTGTGGAAATCTTACAAAAATGCAACCACTTTTCACCAACACTTTTCTCAGCTTCACCCTTTAAGACAACGTCATCTGTCAGAATGGTGAATACAAAGGCACAAACTAGCGAGCCCGCCAGAGATGTGACCTTGCCTGACCAGGACCACGCTGCTGGTACCATGGTCAATAGGACAGTCAACGGGGTGCCTGCACCTTTTTTTTAAAATCTGGTGGAACACATATAGAATACAAACAAGATACTCCAAATGCACTGCCCGCACTAGAAGCACACACAATAGGGGACTCCACCCGTACAGTACCTGCTCCAGCCTCTAGGAGAGGAGGCCAGAAGAAGAGGAAGCCGGCCAAGAAGTCCAAAAGGCTGGCCAGCACTCAAGCTTCGGAGGCCTCGCACGCTCAAAGCCATCAAAGGCATGAAGAGCGATCGGGTAGCATGACTCCGGAAGAAAGTCCAGAATAAAGGAACCCCCGATATTCTCTGGTCGATACCAGGACTCAGGCTCAGGAGGGAGCCTCCCGGGTCGTCAGATCCACTGGTAGCAGTATCCGACCGGCTACGCACCACCCCAAAGAAAAAAATAGAGTTGAGAACTTATCTCAACTCCAAAAGATCAGGTGATGCTGCTCAGGCAGATCCAAGGTTGGAGAAGTCCTAGAACTATGTGTTCAAAGATGATGAACACGCGATAGACCTTGACCAATCTCCTTTCACAACGAAAATATTGAATCGTCCTATGCCGAGGAAGTTTAAGATGCCACCTATTGACTCATATGATGGGACCACTAATCCTATGGATCATCTCGATCATTCTCACATCCATCTGAGTCTACAAGGGTTGGAAGACGCAGTTATGTGCTGCTACTTCTCACTTACATTAAAGGAAGATGCCCGCATATGGTTCTATCACCTCCCATCAGGTTCGATCGGGAGCTCAGCGCAATACGCCTTCAGCCATCGAGAAGAGAAGTAGCATTGGACGATAGAATCTGTGAAAGTTTCTGGATCGCTTCGTGACAGAAGCCAGATGAATCCCCAGGCTCATGGAGGAGATGAAGCTTGGCAGTTTTATCTCGGCACAGACATACGAAAACTTCTTTAGTCACCTGGCGCATAAGAATCTGCAAATCTTTCAGAAGGTGGAGTTTATCACTAGGGCCTATGCAGCGACAAAGGAGGCTAACGAGGCTAAACGTTCCGAGTGGACCTAATAGCCTTGCTCTTTCATGGTTGAGGGAAAGAGGAAGTACAATGGTAGTAATCACTCCTGTAGAAAGTGCCACAGGACCGGACCACCAGAGTGTAAGGACTATGGGCTGATCAACCTGACGCCCCTAACTGACATGCGTTCAAACTTCCTCATGCAGATTCGTGGGGAGAAGTTCCTTAAGTGGCCAAAACCACTTAAAAATCAAAGGGAGGAAATCTAGCAAAGTACTGTGATTTTCATTGATCTCCCGGACACTCCACGGAGGATTATAAGACTCTTCAATAGGAGATTGAGGAGATGATTCAAAGAGACCACCTCATTAGGTTCGTCAAGAACCCTGGCCAAAGCTCTGGCATTGCGGGTGGTGAAGGACCAGAGCCTTCCCCTCTACGAAAATTGGGTTACAATAGGTGTGGTCAACATGATCACTATCCAGCCGGCCAAGACTCTGGCAAACCACAAGGAATCACAACCTCGGAGGAAGAAACAGCGCATTGAAGACAATGTCATTAGCTTTGGTGATAATGACTTGGGACATGTAATCTCCCCCATGCAAATCCCCTTGTTGTATCCACACTCATTTCAGACGGTAGTGTCAACTACCGGCTAAAATAAGTATTTATTGATAATAAAAGTTCACGCGATTTATTTTACCTTGACGCGGTCTTTAAATTTGGTTTAAAAAAGTGTTAGTTAAAACCTACCAAAGGCTTGCTATACGGCCTTGATAACGAGCCAGTACTCGTCCAAAGGACAATCCCACTAGAGGTCACCCTGGGCACATACCTAAGAATGGCGAGTTATACACTCACATTCTTGGTGGTTGACCTACCCTCCATCTATAACGCTATACTAGGCCACCCATGCCTAACAGCATTT
>JAOVVI020012908.1:0-12052 GCA_028571085.2 Nepenthes alata | reverse complement strand
AATGATATATTAACTATTAGCATCCCGAATTTACACATCACAATTAGATTGATACAAATATTGAAAGAAAGTTAAATTTTCTTCTTTCCACTCGAACCATTCATTCATTCTCCATTCTATACAAAGAGAATCAAGTAAATAAATAGTATAATGATGTTATTACGAAAAAAGTTTTCTTTTTTCTCTTTTCGTTCCCAATAGTGGATCTTTATAGCCGTCCCTTTCCAACCGGAACACCTGATTAGATCATACAGATTAAAAATCGATTCTGATCTGTTACGACCGGTTACCAGAAATAGTTCTTTCCATATGTCTGAAAAACTACATTAGTTTTTTTATTTTTAAACAATTCTATGATTCAATGGCATTTTTCAGTGGATCTTTCTTTCATGTTAAAATCAATCCATATGTTGTTGTACCCATCAGTTATGTAAAAAAATTTTAATGGATAAGAGAAAAAAAATTATAAAATGAGGAACAACTATTGCTATAGAGAATTTTTCCCCAACTGTAATATTTTTTTCAATATTATGTTTAAAATAAAAATTTGAAAAAAAATTATATAAATTAGACCTTAACATTAATTGTTCAAAAATACTTTTTAAAATGCAAAAAAAGGCCGGATTAATTGACCATAGGCCATCACTTGGAACATTTTGGGCTCTTTACCAAAAAGAAATTAAATATATTGAGAAAATTATTTTCCAAAAAATAAAAATAAAAAAAAGAAGAAAATTGAAGAATGAGCTAAGAAGCGAAGGCTGACTTAACGCTTCCAACCGTGACACAAAACCCTAATCCCCGACTTACACCAAGAAAGGTTTATTCATTTCTTGATTCCCAAGGTTTTTGCCCATTCCTTCCAACTATCGTGCAATGAAGAGTGCCCAAATGACGACGAAGCATTATTCACCTCTCGCATGTGATCACTTCAAATCGACTCTCCTCACTTATCTAACAAGTTTCCCATTTTATGATTTTCATTTTTGAGCCCCAAAATGGGTCGATTCAAGTTTCTTGAGCTGGCATCGAACTCATTAACAAAGTATAAAGTTCACGTAAGTTGGTATTAGTCCTATTGCTAAATAGAATTTGGTCTGTCTTGAAATTAACGCTCATTTTAATTTAATTTGATCATGTAGTCCCCCTGGCCTATCTTGAAATTTGATGAAGGAGAGCGTAATGCGATTTTCTTGATACTACGACAAACATTAATTCACAGGAGAAGTAAGGTTATTTTTTTGGGAGTTACCTTTTGAATTTGTGTCGACCCCTTTTTTCCATGGGAAAATTTTACTGTTATGAAAATTTTTTTTAACCGATATCGGATCAGATTTATGTAGCAGCAAGTGTATTGCTGGAAAGTCTTTTGATTATGCAATTACAAGTGTGCCATACAGAAAGCGTTGTTTTCATGCCACAGGTTTATCTTCCCTCTCTCTTTCAAAGTTATTCCAACATCAATCCAATCTCAATGCAAACACATAATGTAGTTGATTAGACGATGTAAAAGTATGAAATGCTTAATACGCTTTCATTCTAAGGCTTCAGGTTATGTTTAACGATTCAATTCAATTGCAAACTCTATACATTTTTCAGGAGTCTGTTATTCAAATGAGCAAGATTACTATGATATACTTGGTGTTTCTAAAAATGCCAGCCATGATGAGATCAGGAAGGCTTATCATGAGGTAAGCATGTCAACTTATGTTGAGTATGTTGAATTATGTATCGTACAATTTTATTCATTTATTACTCCCTCCGTGAGTACCATGTGTCCTTGTTTGACTTTTGAGGTCTAACAAAACCAACATTGACAATTATTTCAAAAGTTCAAATTATTCAAAATGTATTTTTCGGTCACACAAGAACTTCCATTGCATAATTTTTGCAAGCATCTGTAGTTAATTATATTTGGGCCATGCCATGAACTAGTGTAGATTAAATGAGTGTGAATTTTGTGAAAATTAGTCATGTGACTTAGAAAAAAAAAAAACTACTGAAGGAACACATCTTTGAAAGCTAGAGCTAGCACTTGTTTAAGTTAAGAAAATGAAAGGGTGTTTAAGATGTTCTAAGCCTTTAGTCCTCAAAAACAACTGGTGCACCGATAGTGGTTTAGTTGGGATTAGAGGAGGTAGAGAGAGGAGGATGGGGCTAACAATCGTAGATTGAGGTTTTAAAGAAGGATTCAGCATTTCTTATTCAGAGGGCATTCTTTGAGAGGGCATTCTTGGGATGGTGATACAGGGTTTTACAACTGACCCCAGATAACTAAGCTTATGTCTCTGTGGTAGTGGTGATCTGATATGTGTAATCCTAGAACCTAATTTCCTCTCCATATTTATGCTAAATAGCTTAAGGGTCATAAATCCTAAATTATCGCCTGTTTCATGTTTTCATCACATCATCTTTATATAATAAATCACAAATTATGCCATTTCTTTTGTATATGTTATCTTACTTTGTTGGATCATAGCTCCTGAGATTTTTTTTTTCTCCCATCTTCTTATATGCATCCTCATGCCCTTTATACTCTCTTTTACTATCACATGTCTGACTCTTATAACATTGTACAGCTTGCCAAGAAATACCATCCAGACACCAATAGGAATAATCCTTCTGCGAAGAGAAAATTTCAGGAAATAAGGGATGCCTATGAGGTCTGTAGTAATGGTTGAGTTCTGGTTTAACTGGTGCTGAATATTTTTTATTGTTTCCATTTGAATGTTGTGTCATCTATCTGTTGATGGTGTATTTTAGACTCTGCAAGATTCTGAAAAGAGAGCACAATATAATATGGTAAGAGCCATATGCACATTTTTAATATCACCTTATGTTTTATTTTCTAGTCATCTCTTATCCTAGATTTTTCTTGCTTAAATATCTAGAATGTATTGCCTCTTTCAGCAGCAGTTTGACTGACTGAATTGCCTTTTTGTCCAATGAAGAGACTTAATGAGGGTTCTCCAAATCTAGAGTATAGCTTCGGAGGTGAAGAGAATTTCAGACGTGCTTATAGAACACATTTCTCAGACTCATTCCATAAAATTTTTTCTGAGGTATTGTCCAAACATCTTTGATTCATCCTTTGTTTTGTGTGGGTGTGGTCCTTTTTTTTTTTAATAGAATGAAGGACTTTGTCCACGGATCATTACGTACTTAAGCCTCTGATTCTGGGAATTGTTGGTCCTTTGGAATCCTCTTGAGTCTTGTTACGGAATAAGTTTACTGATATATAGGTTAACTTTTTAACAAATTTTGTGCTTTATTTTAATGAACACTTCCTGACTGCCAGATATTTGAAGATGAGACTGAAAGCTTTGCAGCCGATATCCAGGTTTTCTTATTTTGTCGCTAACTAGTTGGCCGTGCATCGTGTTGAAATATTATCTTGTACAAAATCTGAAAACTGGTATATTTTAGGTGGAACTGCTGCTTTCATTTATTGAATCTGCAAAAGGATGCACGAAGCACCTGTCATTTGATGCATACATTCCCTGTGATTCCTGCCGTGAGTAAAACCTGAAAATTCCTGAGATCATACTGTCTAAGAAAATAATGCAGCAAGTAAAGCTTGTCTCATGTTTTAATTTGAATCCTTGGGTTTAACTGGTTCAAGTTCTTGGACCCACATGATACGTGATTCTTTAAGGCAGTGGCATGTGTTGGATCCTTGGGGGTTTACTTAGCTCCTGTGTAATTTATGACACCTGGGGGAGCGGAAGTTCCTTTCCACATCAAAATAATCCTTTATTAACATGTCATGGTATAAAGATTTTTGGTGTTGTCCCTTTGTTTTCCCGTTGACTTCTTTGTGAATATGAATCCGTGGCTTTCTATATGTTCTTCTTAGAAGCATTTCAGTTTTTTTCTACCCTCTTTCAGATGGGAATAGGGATTGCACCACAATAAAGAGAAGAATGTGAGTACATAATTGAGTCCATGACTCGAACTAGAATTAATAAAAACACAGATGGGGAAGAAGGAATTTCTCAGCAATTCAATTGACCTCAATAATTAATTTAGCACCTCCCCAGTCTAACTAATAACATTGTTTTTAGTTGACTACAGACTCTCTAGTTCTATCTTTCTCTTCATACTATTATGGATGGTATAAGAGTTTGAGTTGCCTTTCAGGGAGGACATAAATAATGGCCTATAATAACAAAATGGTTTTTTCTGATTGTGTTTATGTACTAAACTTGAGATATGCTAACAGAAATAAGCTATGTGCTTTACTGAATTTGCAAAATCTTGTGCTGTTTATAGGTGAACTTAGGACACTTTTATTGATGGTTGAAAAAGATAAAGGGAGTAAATTCTATGAAATTAATCCAAAATTGTTCAGATGAGGCCTAGGTTGAAATTAATGTGGTTGAAGGTATGCGTAAGTTTGTTATTTGAAGTTCTTGTGTCACTTAACTTTAGCTGCCGTAGTTATTTAACCCTTTTGAAACTTATCATTTTATCAAATTTAAACATTATTGACCTTGCTCTGGCTTGTGATTTAGATGGACGCGGTCATCCCCTTGATGCAATGACTAAAGTTTGTCCAACTTGTAGAGGCGCCGGGAGGGTAATGCAACAGGAAGTTATATAAGAATAGCTTGTTTTATGATTCTTCTAATTGGGATAACTTTGTGTAGCCACTTATCTTTGTCTGGAAATCATTTTACTTCTGATATGATCAGGTTACTATTCCTCCATTTACTTCAACTTGCAGTGCTTGTAAGGGCATGGGGAGAATAATTAAAGTAAGTGATATCTGCTTGGTGTATCCCATGGGATATCTCTATGTAGTATGCTATCTATGCCTGGACATGGAAATCATATTTTATCTAACTTATGCAGGAAAATTGTAGGACATGCAAGGGATTAGGGGTGGTAGAAGGTGTCAAGGAAGTTAACATTACAATACCAGCAGGTTGGTGGTGGAATGAATGCTTTTCTTTCAAAAAATTATCAACTAATCTTCATGGATCACCCATTTCTATGTAATTTGTTATACGGTATCCTGAAACTCTCTTCCGTTTATGTTAAGTGAAACTTTCTTCTACAATAATAAGTAAGATGCATTGCATAACTTGTCAGGTATGCTTACCTGATTTATGATACCATACTAATATGTCAAATATAAAATCCCAAAACACCACTTTTGTCATACTGTTGAAAATGAAAAGGATAGGGCAAGATGATTTTTGAACCAAACATGGGAATTGGAGTCTGAAGTACAGAAAATGTGTCTGCTGCCTGGTAAAAATGTGATAAATGATGTGTCTTCTCTTCGAGATACCCTCTGCAAGTACTTAAAATGGGGAAAGGATTTAGATACAATGAAACTCAGGGTGTTCATGATATGAATTTGCCACTGTTTGGGTTTCTAATATCTGTGCATGAGTGTATAGTTGAAGTCTATGCATTGTTTTTATACTGGCTTTTTAAATTGATTAGGTGTGGATTCTGGTGACACAATCCGAGTTCCAAAAGCCGGTAATTCTGGAGGCCGAGGAATGCAATCTGGCAATCTGTACATAAAAATAAAGGCAGATTTTTAACTCTTCACTTCTTAGTAACTGTTTTTTTTGGGGAGGGGGGGGGATCTTCAACAACTTTAATACAAGACAAAGTACATAGCATCACATGCTACTTTGAATGATATGATGCTGTACGATTGATACCTTGCATTTTCCAATCACAGTAACTATCTTGTTCTATGAGTTCATTGATAGATAATACTATTATTTATTATTCATGATCATGGCTTTAATCCTTTTTTTTCATAATGGAGTGTTCTGCAACTGAGATGTATTTATATCTTTTATTGCTCCTCCGCTTGAACCTTTTGTGGATAATAATACATTGATACTTGATAATGAAATTGCTCAGAAGCATTATTGTGACGGAACGGATTTTTTTTTTTTTTTTGCATTCCGCCAACGACCTCCCGGAACTGACACAAAAGTTTCGGTGGTCCGGTCCAGGCCGGGCCGATCGTGCCTTCCAAATCACAGGATCACAGATGCTATCTAGGACTCATACATTCTAGTCATCAAACATATAGTGAAAGTCAATCTAATATCCAGCTGAAGCATTCATATTCATTCCCATAAAATTCATTCCTGAATACATATAGCCATGAACGTCTAATCACAAAGTTTATCAATTCTGATAGATCATTACATTAATTGCTTTTTCATGGTGGTCGTCCAAAAGGTGTGCTTCTGAATCTTAACAAACCCTTCAGATAGGCTCTAGTCACTCCGTCTCGTCAGACACGAGTTCTAATATACAAACAAATTTTCCATAAAACAGAAAAACAGTGAGCTGGAGCTCAACAAGGTACATGCAGATTTTTCCATAAAACGTTTGTGCTGTCAACAGTTACTGATACATATACAAGATATTATTTGACCGGAATATTGCAGAACACTAGAACGGTTAATGCAGGTAATCATGCAACATAATATCATACGGTAACGATTGGCCGGACTATACAAAATTTAATTAGAAAGCCGAAACAGTTAATATTAGAGCATAAAACAAGGCCGGTCACAGTACAGAAATCTTATTTTATTTATTGGTAAGGTTTCCGCTTAACGGAAGGGGGCTTTAATTGAGGATAGATTGTGCACATCTCCTCACAATCACGGCAATACCTCCTTGTATAAAGCCCCGATGACGACTCTCACTTCCTCCTTGTACAAAGCCCCGAGGACGGCTATCACTACCTCATTGTACAAAGCCCTGAGGACGGCTCTCACTTTCGTTATCCTCGATTATCACCATAAAGTCCTAAGGCATGCCGGAGAACCTTATCTCCCAATGCTAAAGTCCAAATTTATTTATTTTATCATAAAGCTGGTTCACGTATTCTTTGTTAATTCTGGACGGCTATACCACAAGCTGGTTTTAGAATCACACTACAAGGTCGGTTTCAAATTTATGTTAAGGACCGGTTTCAAATCATAGGTTTCATATGCCGATTTCAAAATTATAAATACAAGGCCGATTTCAAACTGATATGCAAGGCCGGTTTCAATTATAGATCCTAGTTTGTATTTCATGTGTCACTTCACATCACAAATGTCGGTTTTAAAATTTCATGCAAGGCTGGTTTCAATATTTCATGTTCGCTTCACAGCCGATTTCAAGTTACGTTTCCAATGCCGGTTTCAAATTATGCAAGGTCGGTTTCAATATTTACTTAAGACGATTGCAAATTATATTATAAAACCAGTTTCAATTATTTTACAAATCAAAGCCAGTTTCAATTTTGTGTAATGCAAGTGACATACAAGCCGGTCAACTTTATCATTTTCATGTACTCCAGTTTAAACGTGAGTTTAGCAGAAAGCAGAAGACAGAAAGAAGAAAGCATGAATTCAAACCAAAATACAGCTTATCAAACAATAATTAAAATGGCATGCATTTAATCTAAATTGGAAGAAAAAACTGGCAGTTTTTAAAGCTAGAACTTTTGAGACGGAAGTATATTTGCAAAGCATAAACTTTAAAAACTGAGGCACACCTGCGAACGAACTCAAAAAGAGTGATCATCCGAAGTACACTTGCAATATTCTAAAGTTAAAAATAGAGTGTACACTTGCCTAACAGTTGTCCTCTCACTCCCACAGACTTGAAGATTTCTCTCCTTCTCTACTCCTTACTGTTCCTTCTTGCCGGCACTCATACTTGCTTCTTCGACCAAAAACTGAGTATATATAGAGGAGGGGTTAGGTGGAGTAAGTGGGGGTAAGCTACCTACTCGGTACTTCTTCTCAGAAGTTAGGTGGGAGTAAGTAGTTTAAGTTACTCACTTTGGTACTTCTTTTCAGACGGTCAACGAGGTGGTTCACTTACTTCATTTAGTTGGGGTCTAGTTGGGTTCTAACTAATCAGCAAAGTTGGTCCTTGTCTTTAGTTTCCCTTAATTTATTTCGGTCAACTCTTTGGTCAATGCTTCATATTCTAATCAGACATCTTTTACTCAGAGCCGGCCAACGTTTCACTTCTTTTATTCAAAAGCGGTCAACATTTCTGAAAGCCGGTCAACATTCTAAAAGCAGGTTAACCTTATAAATTTTGGTCAATATTACAAATTCCGATCAAGCTTTTCTTGTCATCTATTCCGGACTTCAAGTAGTTCGGCCTTCTGTGGCACAAGCTATTCCGATTTTAAGTTGAACACAAAAAAATACTCTTGGTTTTAATATTTTATTCAGATTTTAAGCTCTTTTTTTGTTTTGATTTCGAGATCTCACATCAATTATCTATGGTCAGACCATGCATAAACCTCAAATAAATCGGATAAATACAGAATGGGGCATGGGTTATGGTTTTGTGAAGTAATATACTGCACAAATCTTAAAAATCATATATGAAATCAACATATATGCAAACTCAAGACATGGGTATCATAAAATAAAAGTATGGACGAATATCGGGATAAAAATATCCGAAGAGGGCGAAACAAAACGTGAAACAAGAGGAAGAAAAGCATACGAATGCACTTGTCTTGACTCGATTTATAACTTTTCTAACTAGCTCTAAGTTGGAATCAGACACGGGAACCTCAATCTCATCCTTCTCTCTCTTCTTCTTTGTGTTCTCTCTCTCTCCTCTCTCCCAAATCTGCACAAAAATGATGCAGAAAGAACAATCGCACATTTAAATAGGTGACTAGCGCTCGAGCGTCAGTCACGGCGAGCAACAGGTGCACGAGCATTAGATCCAATGCTCAAGCTCACCACCCGCGTGTAACGGGCGCACGTGTTCTGGAATTGGTACCTCCTGCCGGCACTCGAGCAGCCGGCATGTGCCATGCTATTGATTTTGGCACCTCGGTGCCGCCTTGGGTACCCAGCAGGCCACCTCCACTGTATCATATTTCACTTCCTAAACTTAAATTTTGATATACGTAAGACCTAATCTTGATTATATTATCTTAATTAGTCAAAATTACTCCTAATTATGATATTTTAAAAATTAAAACCTCACAATTCAGCTTGCCTTTACACTTCTCAAAGGAAAATTGAATGCTTAGTTCACAAGCTCTCGAGTCTTTGAGAATTGTTGGTATGTAACCTTGCTTGAAACCATAAAGTTCTATTAAATTTACACCTTGACCATTCTCTTGAATTAACACAACTTGTAGACAAGGTATTTAAACCAATTATTTGACTCAATGTTAGTTATGGTCATATTGATTATATATAAGTATGCAAATTGATAAAAAATGAATCCAAAATTAAATTTTATTAATAACACGAAGAAAAAGTAATTTACAACATATAGGCACTTTAGAGTGACAGGTGGGGTGCACTTCTATATTCCTAGGCTAAACTCTTTCTTGGTAGCATTTATTGAGATGAAAGGCATCCCAAGTTTGAGGGACTAATTTTCTATTTTAAGTACATAACTTATAGCCCTCATTATAGAATGTTGCTGAGAGGAATGATCCTTCCCAAGTTAAGGATAGTTTATTCCTATGTGTGCGCTTCTTGATTGTTTCGATATTCTTTAATACCAACTCTTTGACCACAAATGTTTGTTACTAGAGGCGAAAAATGGGTCGGGTCGACTGTAACACAACATGGCCAAGCCTGCCATGGTCTATGCCAAGCATGGCATACGAAAAATAGTATTGGGTCATGTTTGGCACAGCCCAACACTTTGAATAGTCATGGGACTATTTGAGAAAAGGGGAGGGGAGAGGGGTAATGGTCACATGCCTCTTAATTTATTTAAAATAAAATGCATATTTAGATATTAAAAAAATCTATATATACGAGTGAAAATAAATTATACGAGTGAAAATTCTAAAGGCGTAGGATAAATGGAAAAAACATAGGAGACAACCATATTATCATGTTCACAAAATTATGGTTTGATAGATCAACTCTCAAAAAGGATTTTGCATAAGTATTGAGATGCTTGATTAAATGGTCAATCGAGTTTGACATAAAGTTTCTAGCCCAATCCTTTATAAATGGTCAAGCCCTTATATTGTCTATTGTTGAATCAACAACCTTAATGTTAGAAAAAATAGTCGAATCCATGGAAGGAACATGAGATATGTTAACATCCATGTACATTGTATGTTGACAAAATATCTTTCCAAACTGGTAGCACAATTGGGGTTGTATTGACCTCATCAAAAGGAATTGAGATTAAATAACCTATATGCATTGTTTAACCTAGATAGAAGCTAATTATGTTCTCAATGAAGTACATCTCAGTATATATGAGATGCATATGGGAGGTAAAAGTTTATCCGTTAGGATTATGAAGTGGGGTTTTTATTAGCAAATTATAAAGAAGGATGCAACGTAATTCATTAAAAATAATATAAGAATTGTCAAATCTATGCAGTATTTCCATGAAACTTCACACGAATTTCACGCTTTGTAAGCTCCTAGGTTATTTACATAATGCAGATTGTATATGTTAGGTCCATTTCCTCTAGCAATGGGATAGAGAAAATCCGTTATTGTGGTGGTCAACTACTATTTGAAATGGGTCAAAGTTTCTCCATTAACTAAGATTACAGAACAAAATATAATAGAATTCGTGCAACAATGTTTTATTTGTAGATTTAAAATATCAAATTTTATAATAATTGACAATGATACCCAATTTTTAGGGAAAAAAAGGTTCATGAAATATTATAAAGGATTGGGCATTACAGTGCTTTATATATTGATCTTGTACTTGGGTAGATCAACTCCCATATGTACTTCAAGCCTATTAAAATGACACCAAAAGAACCCAATTAGGAAACTCCTTTTAGTTTATATTATAAAACAAATGCAGTAATCCCAATGGAGATAAGACCGTCAAACTATTTAGTAGAAAACCTTGTTCCAAATCAAAATTCTCAACTTCTTAGATAGAATTTAGATCTTCTAGAAAAAGTTAGAGAAGCAACACATATTAGAGTAGCAACCTACCAACAAAGAAATGCTTGGTTTACAACAAAAAGGAGAATGCACATACTTTGGAAGTTGGAGGCTTGGTGCTAAGAAATATCAAGGCAACTGGTAAACTTACACATGGGAATAAACTATCCCCACTTAGGAAGGACAATTCCTAATATTGGCAAAACTTCGTAATAGTGTGTACAAGTTATATACACAAAATGGAAAGCTAGTCCATCTTATTTGAAATGCTTTTTACCTCAAAAAATATTATCAATAAATATGTAAACCTAAGAATATAGAAATACACCTTATCCCTCACTTTGAAGTGCTTGTATAATGAAAATAACTTTTGATATTATCAATAAAATAATTTTTAATTTGATTCTTACAAATTTGCATTCATGTGTGTTGTCAATATAACCACATCTAAGCCTAAGTAAGACAATTAATTTTAATACTTTGTCTATTAATCACGCTGATTCAAATGGTCATGGTGTAGATTCAATAGAACTATGCAGCCTCAAGAATGGTTACAAATCCAAAATTCTGTAACACTTGGGGGCTTGAGAACTTAGAGTTTATATAATTTTAGGAGGTTAATAAATTAGTTGAATGAAGTCAATCAAGACTCAACAATTAATAGTCACTCAACTTATTCAACTTCAAGGATGCTATATATGCATTGGTGATGATAAACCTTTTGTTACATCCCGAAATCTTGAAATATTTTTATCTGATTAAATTAAAATTATTTATTATTTTTGGTAATTTTGGGTAATTCGGGCGTGAGAAAAATTAAGTAAATATTATGAAATTTTGGGAGAATATTTGGAATTGTTGGGCCGGTGCCCGGAGTGTACCCACTCGATCGTTTGGATATAAAGAAAACATAATATAATAATAATAATAATAACAATAATAATAATAATAATAATAAAGATAAAAGGGGGGGAAGCAGAATTGGGAGAGAGGGGAAATTCAAAGAGAGAGAGAAGAGGGAACGGTTAGGGTTCATCGGCGGGAGAGGGAGGTGGAAGGCGCCGGCGCCGGTGGCGCACGGGTCGGCAGCGGCCGGCGACGGCCGTGCGAAGTGGTTGCCGGCTGGGCGTCGCGGTGGAGCAGCGGCAGCA
>JAOVVI020012906.1:0-12053 GCA_028571085.2 Nepenthes alata | reverse complement strand
ACTCAAATACAAAAATGATAGAACGGGATTTGAATTGAAATTAAAGGTCCATAAAGCATAATCAATTTGCAAAATGGAGAGATTTAGTAAGAAGATTCAAAATGCATAATTTATGTATGAGAATTTGAAGAAATCAAAAACAATATAAGTTCATCCATGATAATCATAAATCTTAAAAACTAAAATGATAATCATGGGATTATCTGTAATAGAAATAACATGATAATTCAATCTACTCTCAGATACCACGTTTAAAAAAAATTATAAGACTATAATATTTATATATATCGTTAAAATAATTATGTTATTGATAAATTCTTAATGTAAAAACAAATATTATACACATACTAAATCGATGCCTAAAGTTTTTTCTCAAAGAACTTAAAATCGGGTTTTCCCCATTCATAATTCTTATTTTTTCCTTCATGAGAGCTATATTTTCCGTGGGTGAAATGATCCATAATAGTTTTTCTCCCAGATGACTTGCTTAAATTCATATTATAAAAGTATATAAAAGTAACCTTCATATATAAATCTAAGTACTGCCACATAATCTAGAAAATCAGCAATCATTATTTTTAATTAATGATAGAGATATGTGCAAATCGCATCGACTGTAGTTTTATAAATGCTGTAACAATATAATGAAAAACACAATTATATTAGGAAAGAAATGAGGAATTTGACACACATACAAAGAGATGTAAAATGGGAGAAAATCTCAGTGAATTAAAATTAATGGCTTACCATATTTTAATGAAAAAATATCTATCATTATAATATGAAAAAAATAAAAATATCAAGTCATTTTAATTGCTATTATATATTACTTTTAAGATTATCTAAATCATTGGAGGACAAAAAACTCATTATTTGAAAGAAAAATAATAAAACCTAATGATAATAACAAAACTCATGACAATAAGTTAAACTATTATTCGATAGTTTAAATTTAACTTTACAAATAAATGAATATTTAATTTAGTTTTTTTAACTGGCACTATATTTATTTGGTCCAATAAAATTTTAAATTGATCAAAGCTGATTTGACCTATTAATGTGGCGAGAGATTGATTAGCGCAGGCTAACAAGAACAAGCCTAAATGTGGCCCAATAGATCAAGGACTATGAAGAAGTTCCCCCCTCGCTCCCCCAAAAAAAATTAAAATCTAGAAAATTCGAGCCATTAAGTTAGATTACTAGATAGTTAAGATTTTAAGATCACAATATTTCTTAGATGATGGTCAACATTGAGCTAAAAGAGCGGGTTAAAGAATGACAAATTAATTTACCAAATGACTATCTGATTTTTTATACTTAACTGGTATTCTGCGCTTCAGGCAATTAGTCATCTACTATGCATGATCAACATTATCTAAGCACAACCAACATTCACTATGATGCATGACCCAAAACATGTATTTTGGTTACTAACCTATGCAGGCATTAACAAACATAACTTTTGAGTCTTAACCTATAACCTACTATGAGAGAACTTTCATCGGTTTGAAAATAGTTATAAATATTAACCCCTCATCACAAAAAGGGGATAGAATAATCAAAATCTGAGAGAAAAAAATTTATTATCATACTCAGCCTTAGTACATTTTGATCTTCCACAGTAAGCAAATAAACTTAACCTCTAAGGTTCAATCTTACTATATTTAACTTGCATAGAATATGGCTTGAAACTTGTATTCTAAAACACCTCATACCCTAACTTGAATTGAGCATGATCCTCAATTATTTGACCCTCTCTCTACCTCCATTAACTCAATTGTTAGGCTCAACAGATTAGCTTAAATATCAAAGAATAATATGATAGAAAAGCTCTAATTCCTATGAATATCTTAATTCTAATTAATGATGTACAAGATTTAAGCTAGAAGATTTAAGAACTAGATCCAAAATTTCTCAAATCAAAATCCATATCTAAGGTTTGCATCAATATTTGTATAAATATATATTTATATATGTATGTATGTAATGTAAAGCTTAGGAGGCAAACCCTACCATACAACTAGCCAAAATAGAAGTGAGGGACTTTTTGGCAAACCAAGGGAAGATTTGGCTATAACCCAAGAAATTCGTCATAGTAAGGGGCTTTTTCAATTGAAGAGGAATGCACATTAGGTAGCTCTCGTGATGTTATAGATATTCCTAGATTAAGGATTTTAAACTATTAATCAGATATCATAACTTTTTAATATTTTTTTCATTTAAGACAAGAATATTTAGGACATAGATGGTATTGAAGAATTTTAGAAGCGATTATGACATTTGACTTTACTTTCAATTAATTTTTCAAACATTATGTGACTGATGTTCAGAAAGATCAATTTTTTATACAAATTGTGGAAAAAAGTTAAGAGTATGACCATTGGAATCTTGGATAAGGTCAAAAATTGGTTAATTTTATTGGTTAGGACATGTATGGTTATGAGAAATTTAAGAAAGTAGATAATTTACTCATTGTATAAATAAGTGACTTGTCCTTTATATTATTATATACAATCAATTTACAACCAAAAAGAAAAAGAAACAAACTCTTAAGAAGAAGAAAATTTCAAGGAAGAAAAGAAGAAAATTATCAAAAGACTTTGGACACTTATGACCTAAAAAAATTAAATTTTTAGATAAGATCAAAGATCACTAAAATTGTAAGTCATTCATCCTTCTTCTCAGAGCCATATTTTTAGTTCTCTTCCTGATATATTCAAATCCTCTTCATTTAAAATGAATTTTAGTGTTTTTCTTATCATGAATTCATGATGCAATATTCAAATCCTTTGAACTTACAAATTATCTCTTTTCTTGTAAAAATATGTTTCAATTTCAGTTGCTATCGGTACTTATTTCAATTAACCATTCAAAGATCTTGTTCATTAAATTTCTTTTGTGAATTCCGAAGCATGTTATGTTCAAATGGAAATGCATGCCATTATATGAGTGTAATTTTACATTACTATTGATAACTAAGAATAAAATAGAGAAAAAGGCATGAAAATGGAAATATCTTGAGATCGCAAGCTTATACTTAAATTTATATTTATACTCAATTATAATTTAATTATATTGATAGATAATATTAGTAATTATCTTATATTTCAAGTATTTTCAAGAGTTGTTCAAATATTGTTTCATATAATTTTCTATCTGGTATTATATCAGTACTCGAATGTCAGAGTACTTTAAAAAAAAATTTATCCAATTTTTTAATTTCTTTAAATTTTAGCCTAATTTATTGTTTTCAACGGATCATGCTTGTGTGTAAGACTTATTAGATGTTGTTAGAGTCTTGATATGTGAGTAGAAGCCATTTATAGTTGAGGTTATTGAATTTTTACTCATTTGAAAAATGTAATAACAATTTCTAATTTTTTGTCATTTGAATGCGTCCAACCTGTATTCGAATGCCAATCCATGTTTTGATATGCGAGTTCACATTTGAATGCTAGACTCACATAATGTTATTTGAGTCTTGGAGTTGTCACATTTTCTTGAATTTCAATATTTGGTCATTGATACTTTAGTTGAATACTAAAATTGTTTCAATTGTTCAAAGTTTATGGTTAAAATAAAAAAAAATTATATGAAAATTATTTTGATATTAAAAATATAAAACTTGTAGTATCGTGAAGAAGTTAATAGTTTTCAATACTGAATTTTGTTTGCCAATGGATAAGAGGTCATGTTTTTATGGATAGATGTTTACAGGCATACGACTATTTTTTGTGATATCAATGGCGGGAGATATCGGATCTAGGCTTGGCATACCATGGTTGAGTTGGTTGCGTGTACGGTCCTAAGATGTCTTTAATCTCACATAACAGACCCAGCTAGTCATAGGATGTGAGTACGTTAACCTTTGGATGGAGGTAAGTATGATTCACAGGAGATTGTTGATATTTTCTCAATAGTTTGTGACCTCAATTATTTTAGAATAGTTAGTGATGGGTAGTGAATGTCTAAGGCCCAATCGAAAAATCCGTTTCCGTGAAATGGGTCCGAATCCATAGAAGGCCCAAGAAGCCACCATGACCCAAGATGCTAAATGGGCTCTAGAGGCCGGAGGATTTAGGCCCACGTCCCAAGACACCCAATGAGCTAAGCTGGTCCGAGAGGTTGGCTTGGCTTTAGAAACCCGAGGATGAGTTAAAGACCAAAGATCTCGATGAAGATGAGGACATTTGGCGCTCAAAGCCTGCGGATTCGATAAGGGCCAAAGCCTTCATCAAGAACGCAGACTCTGAGAAATCTTCAAAGGCATGAGTGCAGAACAAAAAACTCAAGACGAACGAGGATGCCAGCTTAGGAGGATGACGTTCACAAAGGTACGCACGCTCTATACAATAGGCAATTTCTACAGGGAATAATGCCCTGCGAGCAGGTGTGATCTCTATAGAAGTGACGTCTCACAGAGGTAGCCTGCATGTACGCAATCTTTTTGACAACAATATGGATTTGTAGAATTCGTGGTAGGATCCACTCCACATGCCACCTCCATGTGGCTGCTCCACACAAGATGGCTCAACCACTATATAAGCATTCACTTTGTACTTATCAAAGGATCTAAACTCTTTACACTTGCATTAACGCCCATAGAGAGAAAAGACAAGTTATTCACATTGTCAACTAAGAGAACACTTGTGTTTATAAGAGTAATTCTTAGTAGTCACCATACACTTTGTTCTCCACTCTTTGTATTCAAAGAATAGATTAGTAGAATTATTTTAGAACTTAAAGTCTTGCGGTTTTTCTCTCTTATTTAGAAGAAAATTTTCTACGTAAAAATGTCACATGTCATTGTCTATCTCTCTCTCTTTCTTCTACTTAAAATCTATATTTGTGTTGCTCTCATTCGATCCCTCATCCATAAGAAATCAGGATTTGAGGACGCAACATTGGCACTGTCTGTGAGAATCGACTAAAAGTCAAGTTGACATATTTTTAAGAGACTGAAAACTAAAAAATTGTGAACACCAAAGTACAGACCAGTACCCCAATCAGATAAGCTACTTTATGTGGCAATGGCCATACTGCGGTCATCAGGAAGGAGAAACATCATGATCCATATGTCAGAGTGTTGGCATTGAGGATGGATGACATTTTGAAGGCCGTTCAGACCCTTTACAAAAAATAGACTAGCGGTCAAAGCGAGCGCTATCCAAGGCCTCTCAGACCACAACGTCTCAGAAGAAGGGTAAGAGAAAGAAGCACCCCATAAAGCAAGCTGGTCAGCACGAGAATCTCGGGACACAAGTTATCTTGAGCAGTAGAGCCCCGTCGCACCTTCAAGGTGGCTTGGATCCTCGGGTTCAGGAGGAAAGTCTAGAGAGGCAAAATCCTCAATCTTTATGGGAGCACCCTATTCAGGAGGCGTCCCCTCGTGGCGAGATCCCCCAAGAGTCAGGAGCCTTCTAGAGCCATAAGCTGCTCAAGACCACTACAAGTTGAGAAACTGGCTCAATGAGAAGAAGATGGCGGCTTCGCCTCAAGCGGATGAGAAGCTCGAGAAGGTCTGGCTGTGAGTTTTTGGTGACAATAAGGGAGGAGCTGTTGACCTGCGCAAATCTCCATTTATGATGGAGATCAGGACGAGGTAGCTCCTCCCGAAAGTCAAAATGCCAAATCTCAACGTATACGATGGAAGTGCTGATCCAATAGACCACTTGGACCACTTTTATTAGCATCTGAGCCTCAACGGCCTGGATGAGAAGACAATGTGCCAGTGTTTCCCTTTGACAGTCAAGGGTTACGCGAGGATCTGGTTCTGCGGGTTGCCTATGAACTCCATTCGCTCATTAAGCGAGTTGGCAGAGGCCTTTATCTCCCAGTTTGCTTCTAACCGGATGATCGAGAAGCAATCATGGTACCTTGCTCGTGTGAAGTAAGGGGCTAGGGAGAGCCTGAAGAGTTTTCTATCCCGCTTCATTATAGAAGCCAGACAAATCCCCAAGCTAACCGATGGGGCCAAGCTCACTGCATTCTTGTTCGCGTTGGAGGGAGATAGCTTCTTCAAGCAACTCGTGTACAAGGATCCTCAGATATTCAGGGAGGCCGAGATCATAGCGAAAGCTTACATTGTGGTCGAGGAAGTAAACGACACGAAGAGGCCCGTCCGGGAAAGGAGTCTTCCTCCGAGGACGATGGAAGAAAAAAGGAATAATAAAGACTGACAAAGCTCCTGGGCACCCAAGAAGCAATAGAAGTCTGAGCAGACCGTTCATAGGGAGTACAAGTCCTTAAACCTGACTCCTTTGAACGACTCGTATACCAACATCCTGATACAGATTCGGGATGAAAATTTTTTGAAGTGGCTCAAAGCGCTAAAGAATCTTGAAGGTGGTGACTAGTCCAAATATTACCACTACCATCGCTACGGAGGTCACAAAATCAAAGACTGCAGGACATTATAGGGAGAGATCGAGGAGTTGATCAAGAGAGGTCATCTCAATCGCTTTCTATAAAGACCCGAACAAGCTTTTGAAGCAGTAAGAGATTGTGAGGCTAACCATCCAAGGAATCGAGTGGCCGCGAGAGTAATCAACATGATATTGACTTGCCCAACTAGAGGTCGCACCCGGGAGGATCTAGTGGCAAAATAAAAGAAGCCTAGGGTAGAATCTAGGGATGAGCTCATTAGTTTTAGCAATAAAGATATGACCCATTTAACATCTTCCCATTCTGACCCTCTAGTTGTAACTGTACTCATTTCTGACGGAATATTAGACTACCAGATGAAATGAGTGTTCATTGATAATGAAAGTTTTCAAATTTTGCTTTACATTGATGCCTTTTTAAAATTATGACTTAAGAGAAGCCAAATGACGGTTACCGAAGAACCCCTGTACAGATTGGACAGTGAGCCAATATCGATACAGCGAGTCATCCAGTTTGAGGTCATATTAGGGACTATCCAAGAACAACAACTAAGACCCTTTCCTTCTTGATAGTGGACCTTTCGTTGGTCTACAACGCTATCCTCAGACGTCTTTACCTGGCTACCTTTAGAGCCATAATATTAATCCCACATCTAAATATAAAGTTTCCCATGCCATACGGGATTGGGGAGGTCCTTGGGGATCAAGCTGCCAATTGGACATGCTATCTGTCCCAAGTCACGCAAACTCTCATTCCTCAACCCATTGAAGACCTAGACTTTCGCGATGAAGCAACATTGCAGCATGCTGAGTCTGGACATGCTATCCTTAGACATCCTTACCTGGCTACCGTTGGAGCCGTAATCTTAATCCCACATCCGAAGATAATTGGGGAGGTCTTTGGGGATCAAGCTGCCAGTCGGACATGCTATTTGTCCCAAGTCACGTAAACGCCCATTCCTCAACCCGTTGAAGACTTAGACTTTCGCAATGAAGCAACATTATAATAGGCTGAGTCTGGAGACGTAATCGATCGAGTCCCTTTAGATCTTAGAGATCATGATAAATCCGTCCAAATAAGAAGTTCACTGCCTCAAGCTTCTTGGGACAAGCTCATTAATTTCATAAGGAAAAACTCAGATGTCTTTTCCTGGGCACCGAGCGATATGTCGGGGATATCAACTAGATTAATGGTCTATAAATTGAGCCTAGATCCCAATCATAAACCCGTTTGGTAGAAGAGGATAAATTATTCAATGAAAAAGCTGATGACTATCCGACAAAAGGTAAAGAAGATTTTGGACGCTGGATTCATACGGGAGGTGCATTATCCAGATTGGGTGTCCAACGTTGTGATAGTCAAGAAGAATAACGGGAAGTGGAGGATATGTGTGGACTTTATAGACATCAATAAAGCATGTCTAAATGACAGCTTCCCACTGCCGAGGATCGATTTACTCGTAGACTCGACGTTCGGACATAAATTTCTAAATTTTATGGACGCGTACTTGGGCTACAATCAAATAAGGATGAGCATCGATGATGAAGAACACATATCATTCATGACGGATCAAGGGATATATTGTTACAAAGTCATACCCTTCGACCTCAAGAACGTTGGTGCCAATTATCAATGGCTCGTGAATAAAATATTTAAAGGCTAGAACGGAAGGAATGTGGAGGTCTGTGTGTCAGTTACAAGATCCTTGAACCTTAATGGTGACATGCCTTTTGTCAAAGAATCAGCGATCATCAATTCAGTGCTGATATGCTCAATAATAATTTCCTTTCATTTAATGCGCTCCTTTATGGCTAACAATTAAATATCGATGTATTTACTTCAACTGCTACTTTTAT
Organism: Nepenthes alata; assembly: GCA_028571085.2. Lineage (NCBI taxonomy): Eukaryota > Viridiplantae > Streptophyta > Magnoliopsida > Caryophyllales > Nepenthaceae > Nepenthes > Nepenthes alata. The sequence continues at coordinate 3,813 of JAOVVI020012906.1, read as the reverse complement.
TATTTTTAGCCAAAAAAACAGCAACTGAATTATCGTAAAATAACTTTAATGGCCTTGAGATGCAATCAACCATTCTAAACCCAGACATGAAATTGCTCATCCATACACCATATTTTGTAGTCTCAAAATAAGTAACGAACTCGGTATTTATAGTGAAAGTAGCAATCAAAATTTACTTTGCACTCCGCGAGGATATAGCTCCACCGGCAAACAAAAATATATAACCGGATGTTGATTTACGTGAATCAACACACCCAACGAAGTTTGAATCGGAGTACGCCAAAACTTTCAGATTGTCGGCCCGTCTATATGTAAATATTAGTACATTAAAGATACCTCATGACTTTCTTGGCAACTTTTCAGTATTCGATTTCTGAATTACTCTGAAATCTTCCCAACATTCCAAATGTAAATGTTATATCAGGTCTTGTACATACCTGAGCATACATCAAACTTCCAACAATGGAAGTATACGAAATGTTCTTTATCTGTTCCTGTTTCAAATTATTTTTCGGGCATTAACTCAAATTGAGCCTATCACCTTTCAATGGGTGTTACACTTGGTGAACAATCTTTCATTCGAAATCTCTGTAAAACTTTATTGATATAGGTCTCTTGAGACAAACACAGAACACAACGTGGTCTGTCTTAATGTATCTTTATACTAATGACATAAGATGCATCACCCATATCCTTCATTTTAAATTTTTCAGAAAAAAATTATTTTATCTCATATAATAATCATTTATTATTGGATATAAGTAAAATATTATCCACATATAAGATAAAAAAATAAGTCTTACTTTTACTGACCTTCTAGTATATATATTGATCCAAAATATTCTCTTTAAAATCAAATAAAGAGATAATTTTATTAAATTTTAAATACCATTGATGGGATGCTTATTTCTATTAATAGATGAACTTCTTTAATTTACATACCAATTACTCATAATCACTAGAACAGAATTCTTCTGGTTATTTCATGTAAACCTCTTCCTCTAGATCACCATTTAAAAATACTATTTTTATATCCATTTGTTATAATGTTTACATCAAAATGAGCAACCAATGTCAAAATTATGTGAAGAGAGTTCTTTTTAGATACAGGAGAAAAAGTATCCTTGTAATTAATTCCTTCTTTTTGAGTATAACTCTTAACAACGAGTATTACCTTATATATTTTGATATTGCCCAATGCATTTTTTTTTTATTTTAAAGACTCATTTATACCCTATGACTTTTGCCTATTTAGTTAATTTAATAAGATTCCAGACTCCATTGCTACTCATAGAGTCATCTCTTCTTTCATGACATTATACGATAATTATGATTCATTACAACTCATGGCTTGTGAAAACGTTTCAAGATTATTTTTATCTTCTATATTATAGTTAGACTCTTCAAGATATATATAATATAATCACTAGGGATTACTGACGTTCTCATTCTAGAAGACCTTCTTAATGTTATATCATCATCATCAATAGGAGTATGTTGTATAACTATTTTAGATAAATTATAAATTTCATGGTCAACTGGAATATAATCAGCATATTATAGAATGACATTAATTGGTTATTTAACACGAGATTGATCTTAAGGGGTATTGTGTATACCAATCAACCTATCATCTGAAGTGAAGGGTTGAGAATTTAAATGATCAGTTTTTGATCATTTTCTCCCACTTATTAAGTCATTCTCAATAAATTTTATATTTTTTTATTCCATAATTCTAGTGGTGTGAGATGTACAGTAAAATATGTATCCCTTAGACCGTTCAGCATATCCAATAAAATACCTACTAATAGTTATTGGATCAAACTTCTTCTCATATGGGTTATAAACTCTTACTTCAGATGGGCATCCCTATACGCGTATATGTTGTAAACTCAATTTCTAACCTTTCCATAACTCAAAAGAAGTTTTTAAAATAGCTTTTATTGGGACCCGGTTTAATATATATACACCGATGTTTTAAGAGCTTCACTCCATAAAGATTTTAAAAGTTCGGAGTTACTAAGCATACTACTCACCATGTCCAACAATGTTCAATTTTTTTCTTTCTGCTAACTATTTTAGTCCGGAGAATCAGGCATAGTGTATTGGGCAATAATCCCATGTTCTTGAAAAAACTTTACAAATAGACCAGACATTTGTCCATTTTTAGTATATCTACCATAATATTCTCCACCTCTATCTTATCTCATAATTTTAATATTTTTTTCAGATGATTTCTCTACTTCTGCTTTAAATAATTTAAAAGCATCTAAGGCTTCATATTTATTATGAAGTAAGTAGAGATACATATATCGTGAGAAATTATCAATAAAGATGATAAAATATTTTGGACCATAGTGTTTGCCTTAAAGATTTGGCAGTACTATTTGTATGGGGAGACTTTTATTATCTACACGGATCACAAAAGTCTGAAATATCTGTTCTCAACATGCGGCAGCAGAGATGGTTGGAATTGTTGAAAGATCATGACTACGACATTCAGTATAAGCCAGAAAAAGCGAATGTGGTGGCGGACGCTTTGAGTAGAAAGTCTGTAGGGATGGTTGCTAGCATGATGATTAGAGAGCAGCGGATGTTGGAGACTGTGGAGAACTGCCAGCTGTAATTGTACTATGATGATACACGAGCTACAGTGCCATACTTGTAGGTGAAATCGCTTTTCATTGGTCGCATCAGAGAGACTCAACATGAAGATCCATTGCTGGTGTTGATTCATGAAGAGTTGGGCAATGATAACCGTGCTGGTTTTTATCTCGGTAAGGATGGTGCTCTCAGATTTTAAGATCGTTTGTGTGTTCCTAATATCAAGGAATTACGGGAGGAGATTCTCGAGGAAGCACATCGGTCAAGATACACCATTCACCCCGGTAGTGCCAAGATGTACCGGGACTTGAGGAGGTTATTCTGGTGGAGAGGATTGAAGAAGGATGTTACAGATTATATTGCTCGATATTTGATATGTTAGCAGGCGAAGGCTGAGCACCAGCATCCCGCTAGAAAGCTTCATTCGATGCCCATTTCAGGTTAGAAATGGGAGCACATTGTCATGGACTTTGTGACTAGACTCCCTAAGATTATTCGAGGGCATGACCGTGTTTGGGTGGTAATCGATCGCCTAACGAAATATGCTCACTTTTTGACCACAAGAGTTACGTTGCCCTTAGAACGTTTGGCCAGACTCAACATTGAGAAGATTGTTAGGTTGCATGGAGTGCCGGTTAACATTATCTCTGACAGAGATCCTCGATTTATTTCTCGATTTTGGTGAAGTCTGCATCAAGAGTTGAGTACACAGCTTAAATTCAGTACAGCTTTTCATCCTCACACTGATGGCCAGTTTGAAAGGACCATTCAGACCCTTGAGAATTTGCTGCGTTTATCTGTTCTCGATCTGGGTGGTAGCTGGGATTCGCACTTGGCATTAGTTAAATTTAATTATAACAACAGCTATCAGTCGAGCACTCGTATGACCTCGTTCAAAGTACTCTATGAGCGGAAGTGTTGGTCACCGATTAGTTGGGAAGAGGTAGGAGATCGAAGGATTATGGGTCCTGATGTAGTACAAGAGACTACCGCTAAAGTCAGTCCGATTAGAGAACGCTTGCGGGCGGCTCAGAGCAGACAAAAATGTTATGCTGATCTGCGACGTCGTGATTTTCAATTCGAAGTCGGTGATAGTGCCTTTTTGAAAGTTTCCGCATGGAAGGGTGTGGCGACCCAAAATCGAAATACCCAAACACACGGCATCGGGCCGCACACGCGGAACCAAAAATTTAAAACCAAACATAACCA
>JAOVVI020012905.1:0-12053 GCA_028571085.2 Nepenthes alata | reverse complement strand
CATAGAAAAAAATAAACACACAAAATTGATTATAGAATCAAATCAAAGTCCAACACTATATATTTTAAAGTATTTTTCTGAATTTTATATGTACTGGTATTTTTAGTTTACAAAATAATATTTATATCTTCATAAATATTTAAAAATAATATATATAAATTAATGTGTCCTTAAATTTGAATTGTTATACAGATTATGGAGTCTCCTGATCCTCCACGGCAGGTCGAGCTCCAGTAGGTCTAACTTTCATCGCTGATAACTTGAGTCCTACGCAACACAACAAATAAATAAAATGTCAGAAGATGGCGAGACTCGTTGTCGATTTATCATTCAATATTCAAATCAGAAATCTTTCTAAAAAGAAAAAAATGTGCAATGATATATGGGTAGAGGGAATGAGAATGATGGCGGAGGTTTTGAGAGCGAGAGGGAGCTCTTTGTTTTGTCTGGGTAATTAAAAGTAAGGATCGTTTTTTGTTCTTTTTTTTTTTCACCGATATGGATGAAAGGTAATTATAATATTGGTGTTGATATGGCTTTGGCACCAAAGCTAGTCATAACTGTCCCACTGGTATTCGTCGGACTGTCCCGACGATGGTAGAAGCCGCCGATATTAGCTACCATTTTGAGGCGATTGTGTGACAATTGGTGGTTCTTATCAAACATCTGCCAGTTGCTACAGGTGCTACCTGCATGTGCATGTTGCTGCACATGTTACTACAACTAAACTTTCGATCACCAAGTTGGAAGGCTCCTAGTGTCGTGATTAGGCAAACCACTTGGGCTATCTATTAATTCCTTTTGGTGCTTGTTTTTGTTTGCTCATAACGGGTTGGGCCTCATGGGCCTCACACCTTACAAGATTTCATTGGGCCTTGATCTTTTTAGCACGCTGACTGATGAACATGGTGCTGGGTTGGCCTACAGTGCTGAAGAACCCGTTCTATATTAATTTTAAAAACTGGAAAATTGCATTATTTATGACTGGTGACAAAATCACGAAGTATTAATATTTTAAAATATTTTAACTATGAAATAATTCTATTATTAAATAATTTATTATTGTAATTTCTGAATTTTCAATTTCTGAAAAATTTGATTCCGAAACACTCATTTAGTGACTTCAAAAGCTGAGAGTGGGCCATCCTCTCTGAAACGAGACAGCGTGACAGTAGACACAGCGCAGTGTCCACAGAACGCAAATCCGTTCTTCAGATTTTTTTACATTTATTTTTTTCAATTAATGATATATATTTTCTTTCATATAATTCTTCCGTAATTTCTTATATAAATTTTATTTTATTTATTATTTATTATTTTTTAATGTTTAACAATATCATATTATGTAAAAACCACGAATAAATTATTTTGTATAATTTTTTTTCTACAAATGTCCTTTTTTTTTTATTTTTGAATTTTTGGGTCCCGACCCACTTTTTTATTTAATGGCGTTGTCATCGTCTCCTACGTCCGTCCCGTTGTTCAGTACACAATGCTTGAGTTACTCATGATCTGATTTCCCGTTTCTCGAATCAGAAAACCCTTTTCTATCTCCGATTCCCATTTTGCACTTTCCTAATCCTCGAATTGCTGCTCTCGGAAGAAAATCCTGAGGCTAAACCTCCGGTTTCTCCACATTTTCTAGCAGGTGTCGTCAATGTGGTCCATTTTCAACTTTCCAGCCTTCTTTCTTCCCATTTGAGAAGTTGAATTTGTGCATTTTAATATTTGGGTTCACTTTTTCAAATCATGCATTCTGTAATTTGTGTTTGTTTCATGTCAAATTGTTGCCCTTGTAAACCACCCCCAGCCTCCCCTAAGACAAAAAGAAAAAAATTGTGTCCTTTGATAGTCAATGATGTGCAAAGTGTGTGCTACCGATCTCTGTGTCTAATACTTTGGCTCGTTGTACTTCTGCATCATTTTTCCAAAGGAAAAATCGGAGAGATCTCATGTTCGAGGCGGAACAGTGCTCCACGAATGCTTTGTTTCTTTTTATTATTTGGGGTGAGGGAGGGGGGGTGTTGCGGTTGTGACGTTCTCGTTTGAAAAATTTTTCTCCCTGTCCAGAATTGAAATAGAAAGATCTCGACTGGTATACTCATTAAAATTGAGTTTATTGCAGCTTAAGAGCTTATCCCCTATAATAATCACTCTTATTGAGTTCTCTCGAGATCTGAATGGGGAAAAGGTTTCTGCTTCCTGGTTTTCTTTCAATTTTGTTAGGGAGTCGGTTTTCTGTTTGTTGCATGCTTGTTCTGATGCTGTATGAAGATCAAATGTTATAAGAGTAGCTATAAGAACCGGAAGATTGTTTTTTTTCTCTCAAAATAAACTACTACAAAGCTTGCATTTATCATTATGGGTCCTGGGAAATCTAACGAGGGTCAAAGAAAATTTTAGTAGTAGGGAAAGTGTTTCTACTCTGAAAGATAGTCTTGCCCTTCCTCTCTTATTGAAGTTGGCAAGACGGTGATCATTTTGAGACGTGTGTTCCATTTTTTTCATCTGCTGCTGGAATTTCCCTTTCCTCTCATACTCAATCGGGCCGCTTATAATCTTATTGTATCCTAAGTAAAATATAGGAGCACACTGTTAATAGTGGAAGTGATAATGAGTACTCCAGTGATTACTTTGGTAGTCCTTGCTGTTAATGACTAGCTCTTTTATGTGTGCATCTTTTAGTTATTGAAGTGTAATGGGTGGAGACTCGATGGATTACAGTTCTGAAGAGGAAACTGACATAAGTGAATCTGAGATTGAAGAATATGAATCTAAAGTTTATGAAGAACTGAAAAAGGGGAATCGGAAACCGAAGGTGTCGGACGATAAGTATACTTGTCCATACTGTCCAAAGAATAGGAAGCGAGATTACCTTTACAAAGATCTCCTCCAACATGCTTCTGGGATAGGCACTGGTAATTCGAAAAAAAGAAGTGCAAGAGAGAAGGCAAATCACCTTGGATTGGCCAAATATTTGGAAAACGAGGAATTAGTTCAAGAGACTCCTGTACAGCAGGTATCTTCCCTTGCTAACCGCGATGAGATGCTTGTATGGCCATGGACAGGGATTTTTGTGAACGTTCCAACGGTTTTAAAGGATGGCCGATATGCTGGAGAAAGTGGTTCTCGTTTAAGGGATGAGCTGAGATCGAGAGGGTTCAACCCCAAAAGAGTCCACCCACTATGGAGTTTCAAAGGCCATTCAGGCACTGCTATTGTGGAGTTCAACAAGGACTGGCTGGGATTGAATAATGCCTTGTCATTTGAGAAGGCATATGACTTGGATAACCATGGTAAGAAAGATTGGCTGGCAAATAACTCTGACAAATGTGGTCTATATGCTTGGGTTGCCCGTGCTGATGACTACAATTCACCGGGGATTATTGGGGAACACTTACGTAAGATTGCAGACCTCAGAACCATATCCGATATGATTGATGAAGAAGCTCGAAAGACAAGCAAGCTTGTGTCTTCCTTAACAAATGTGCTTGAGGATAAGAATAAGAGTTTGAAAGAGATTGAAAACAGATTCAGTGAGACCACATTGTCCCTTAACCAGTTAATGGGGGAAAGAGATAAGCTTCATCAGGCATATACAGATGGTATGTTCTCCTAGAAAAAATTGCATGAATCTGTGTTACTTGATGTAGATTGATTATCATATGGATAGAGTGTGTACATTAGGCTGCTTGGAGCAATCATGAAGGTTAATGTGCTTGCAAAATGGATCATGCCTTGCCTGTGGATTATTCAATGAAGAGTGACATTTTGTTCCTCTATGAAATTTGTTATACTGCCTCATGATTTTCTATCATGCTTGCTTGACGATTGAGACAATTCATTTGTAATGCTTTTTGTGTATACTTCAGAGATTAAAAAAATTCAGCTGAGTGCTCGAGACCATTTCCAGAAAATTTTTAATGACCATGAAAAGCTTAAGTTGCAATTGGAATCTGAGAAAAGAGAGCTCGAGATGCGTGGGCAAGAGCTGGAGAAGCGGGAAGCACAAAATGAAAGTGAGAGAAGGAAGCTGGAGGAGGACATTGAGAAGGTATTTGTTGTGTCCTTGGTGCTTGACTGCAACACCCCTGTAAAATCTCATAGCTCTTATTATTGCTGCATGATATCATCATTGAAAAGGATAGATGTTCATAAATTCTAGAAAGGTTGTATTTGTGATTTTGAATTTTCCAGCTGGAGGTCTTGTGTTGCATGCTAGCAGTGTTTAAATAAATCTCCAAAAATAATGTAATCTTTAATATTTATGTTTGCATTCTGGCTTACCAAAGGTAGAACCAGTCATCTTAAAAAGAGATTACCGTATACTAGGGGTCATGCTCATACCATTTTTCTTGATATGCTAATGCTTCTGCTTTGTTTAATGATTATGTTGGGTTTGAAAATGAATGTTGTTGACATGGATAGCCGTTAATGTCACCCTGCAGTTTAGGTTCAGGTCTCCTTTCCTTTTTGCCAGTCTTTCAAAAAGCTGAGTAGCCTACAGTTCTAATTGGAGTGCCTGGTAAAAAGAGCTTCAAATCTTCTCTAAGAAGAAGAAAGCTAGCACTCTTTTCCTTACATAGTTGTTATCCCTTTGAAAGAATAGGTGCTAGTCCCTTTTGGGTAGTTGGTAGCCTTATTCCGTGAATCTCACATTTCTTGTTACCCAAAAATGCATATTTGTGTCTCTAGTGTCCCATCCCTTGTGATTGGTTGACATTAATCCTTTAAGAAGTATTTTTAACCAACTTATTTTTTTCTTTCTGACAAAGTGATAGGTACCTACAAGGGGATTAATTGAATTTCCATGCTCCTGTAACATTTTGGTGGGATATTTACAGCAGATGATGGTTTACAGTGAAGCAGTGTACTGTTATCCCTTGCTAAGCGTTAATATTCAGTCTTCCAGTGTTAACAAAAACATGGTTTACAGTGCAATTATATAGTTTTATCCTATGTTAAATGCTAAGAGACAGTCTTATAGTGTTAACAGTGACATTCTTTTGACAATTAGGGCAGTTCAAATGTTGACTATGCTATGTTATTGTCTTGCTATGCTTCAGACTTTTGCCTAATTTGTTACTGCTGTGGACCAACATCATGTTAAATTTTCCATGATGGCAATTGTCAACATTTTTTTTTTTTGTTTTCCAGAATGTCTTAAAAAACAGCTCCCTTCATCATGCAGCAATGGTGCAGCAGAGGGCTGATGAGAATGTGCTGAAGCTGGCAGAAGAGCAAAAGGTATACTGATTGCTTACATGTAAAGAAAATGGCTTTTGCCCTGTCCAATTCTCAAATATTTACTACACGGTTATAAATTTGATGGCAGAGACAAAAGGAGGAACTTCACAACAAAATAATGAAACTTCAAAACCAGCTGGAGGCAAAACAAGCACTTGAGCTGGAGATTGAGCAATTGAGAGGTGCACTAAATGTCATGAAGCATGTGGGAGACGAAGGGGATATGGAAGTTATGGAAAAGGTGGAAAAAATGCTCAGAGATTTGCGGGAAAAGGAAGGAGAACTAGAGGAAGTAGAAACTCTGAATCAAACCTTAATAGTGAAGGAGCGCAGGAGCAATGAGGAGCTGCACGAAGCTCGTGGAGAATTGATTTCTGTAGGTATTCGCTACTTTGACCATGGTGTTCGAAAAGTAATGACTTGGGTACTATTACTTTGTTTGCTGAGTTCTAAGCCACTGTGTTGTTGCAAATTACAAGTTCAGGAAAGTGTAGAGCTATTAACTTGTTATTTGGGATACTTCAGGGCATGTTCTTTTCTGGTCAGTGGTATTTCCGTGTCATTCATGCTGCTTGCCAGTCATATGTTTTTTTTAGACAATTTAGTTGACCTGCTTTAGATTTGATATGCACTGCTGATTTCAATTGGATGTTACTGTAAAAAGGGATTGACACATGAAATGGAATGGATTACTGGGATCACATAAAATCTGCATGAGCAACTCTAGTCATTGTTCTTTGGTCCACACTAATTGTGCAGGTAAAGATACGGGTATTGTTTTCTCTGTCATACATGTTTGAGCCCTTTAGCATTGTCATACTAGTTGCTTATCAGTTTCTTCAATTGTGGAAAGCATGACAACATAATCTCCAAGGAATTGATTTTTATATCTATGTTTTTTTACTGCTTGGATTGGGTCAGTTTCAATAATTTGCTTGGCCTTCTGGTAGTCCTATTGAAATCCTTAGTGCACCTACTTGCCTTCTAGGGTTTGAAAGAGATGTCAAATCGTGCAAATATTTGTGTTAGGAGAATGGGAGAGCTGGATAACACTCCTTTTCTCAAAGCTTGCAAGAGAAAGTATCCTGATGAATTAGTAGAAGAGAAAGCTGTGGAATTTTGCTGTTTGTGGGAGGGATATCTCAAAGATCCTGAATGGCATCCTTTTAAGGTCATCAAGCTTGAAGAAGAAGCAGAACATCAGGTCTGCAATTCAGGGCTTCCCTTTGTAATCTAGCCGTCTTGTTCTTGTTGATTAGTTAACGACCAATGGTTGCACTTTCCTATTTGTTTTGACGTTTTGTGGCTTTCATGTGTTCTCAGACTTATAAATCTAGACTTAGTGAAGAGCATACGGCTGTTTGCATCTTTGTTTTTATTGGCATAGAATTTCTTTCACTTCTTCCTGATGTCACTGAAATCTGCTTCCGTAATATTTGTACTTTAGCTTATGATGATTAAAATAAGCTATGCACCTGCCGCTGTACTTAATTAGCATGAGAAAAGCAAAGCCAAGTGTAAAAGAACTTTATTGCTACCAAGAGCAAAAAGTGCTGTTAATATGAACTAGTTTGTTGCATCACTCTTTTCATATAAAGTTTAAGAAGTGTCTTATTTTACATACCAGTGGCAAGATGCTCTTTTTATTTATTTTTCTCTGGTTTTGAAAGAAATAAAAGAGAGTTACTGTCAAGTACCGAGACCTTTTTTCTCCCTTCTTCCCCTCAGTCTACAAGATCTTTTTTTCATGCTGCTGCTCTGTATTTCTGGTGCACCTGTGCCTATACGTGCAAATTCCTAAATCACACAAGAATTATCGTAGTAGCATACTAGATTAATCGGTTCATTCAAATTGTCTTATAAATTGGTTTGTTAATATCTCTGCACTAGAAGTGAGACTGTGAGAAGTTACCAGTTGAATCCCCTCACCTCGAACATTACTGCACATAAAAAAATAGTTTTGATGGGATACATGCCATCGTTAGCAGGCTGCTGATTTACCAAAGAAGGATAATGGAAAAAAAAATGCATATTATCAATTATAAAAGGAAAGCTAATTTTGTCTGTTTTTTGGGATAGGTCTGTTTAGCTATATTTCTGTTCCCTGTGTGATGGTTACACCCGCAAATTCATTGGAATATGAAGCTACAACTTTTTGTTGGTAGATGTATAAAAGTACAACCTAGGCATTCCTGTGTGCATGATTTTTTGTACAATGTCATTAATTCTACAAGTTTTATTTCTGAAGATTTTAGTCCGACATGTAGCAGCAGGATGTGTTCAAAGCAAATGAAACAACCTATTTCTGACCATTTGAAGGGCCCATTCTTGTTGTCTCATCCATTCCTTCGGCTGTTGATCCAGCTCTGATTTCATTAATTACCATCTGCATACTTGCTTTGTGAAATCACCCTGAAAGAAAAGTGATGTGTGCTCTCTTCTGCGTAACAGTTGACTTGCTTCTTGATTTTAAGTCTGCATTGACTACTAACACCTCACACAAATTTCATATATGCATTGGGGAGACTTTATTATCTTATTTGCGCTGGTTCAATATATAAAGTGGAGGCTGAAACACTTAAAATCCAAGGACTTTACTTGAATGGTACTGCAGGTAAGTCCCAGTGTTGTATTATTTACTGCAAACACTGTGCTTCCTTGTATCATCTTTGTCTATAATTGCAATCTTTAGTGCATTATTTGTTTCTCTGTAATAAGAAGAAGAAAAAGAAGAAGATTGGAGAAAATCAGAAGCTTAAATTGTCAGAATTGCTTTCACTTGCTCCCAGTGCTACAAGGCTCTATGGTGTGCTGTTGGTGCCTTCTTTATGATGGTGGATCAGGCAGCACTGTGATTGATAGTTCAAATGAAATTCTGTATTTGTGTGCCTCATAATACTATGAAATCTGCTATTTTAGTATATAGTTCAATCAAGTTGACGTACATGTTATTTGGATGTTCCCAAGTTATTTGGTGCACTTGTTTCTTTTATCAATACGTGCAAGTGAATGAATATTCAAAATGGTGCATACTTCATTTGCTGCTGATCATACTTCATTTATTTTGATATGTTTCGAATGCTAATTTATTTTGAACATGTTAAGTTCTGCTTATGACTTCTTTTTTTCTTCCCAGGAAGTAATAGACGATGAGGATGAAAAACTTAAAAGCCTGAAGAAAGAATGGGGTGATGAAGTGGCCAAAGCTGTTAGAACTGCTTTAATGGAGATTAATGAATACAACCCAAGCGGGCGGTACATAACTTCGGAGTTGTGGAACAAAAAAGAAGGAAGGAAGGCCACGCTGCAAGAAGGAGTCACATTCATATTGAGCAAATGGAAGACATACAAACGGAAAAGGGCCATGGACTGAGCATCCCATGTAAGTTGCTACTTTGTACATTTATGTTTTCGTACATTTAAAAAAATTGGAAGCCTCCTTTCTTTTTGGATGATCACGTGAGCATCCCATGTAAGTTGCTACTTGTACATTTATGTTTTCGTACATTTAAAAAAATTGGAAGCCTCCTTTCTTATTGGATGATCATGTTACTTCCCAAGAATAAAAATCTTGTTTATTTCAAAAATCCGTCTTTTTTATCTTTTTATTCACCAATGACAAACTATCTTGCAGTTTTAAAACCTTCATTGATATTTACAGCCCTATTTTTCCCGCTGGAGGAAATAAAATAAAATAAGATTATTCCTTATAGTTTGATAATTTGCATATGATGCTTGATTGTGACTGAAAATGACCTTTCTGTTGCATCTTGGATTGCAAATGGCAATGTTATCATCTTCACTTTTTAACTATGAGAAACAGATACATTGTTGCTTGCTGTACCTTGTTTCAGTCTTACTACAACCATGGATAAAAAAAAATCCTTATAGGTATCTGTTTACAAATTTATTATGGAGAATTAGAATATGACAGGCAAATATCAGCCATTATTTGTCGATATATCGACTAAATATTGGCTATATCTGCCAACATATTGCAATTTTACTGAGGTATTGAAAAATATTGAGATCACAATGGCCAAGTATTGATATATATTGACTGATATTTTTTATGATATTTTTAGCATATTTATTGGGATTTGATGATCCGCCATTGATGATAATGATGATTTGCATGTGTTGCATGTGCTCTTTCCATTTCAACATATCCAAAGGGTTTGATTCTGTAGGTGTTAATTTATGAGCATAATTTATTTTTCTAAATTTGGCATCCTTATTGCATTTGCTGATGACAGTCTTGGATTGTCATCCCTGGATGGTTTTGCCATTCTTGCTGCCAATGTGACTGTTTCAACTCCCTGAAATTCCTAGCTAGCTGGTCGACGACAGTACTCAAGGCAACCTTTTAACAATTAACAGTACTCCCTAAAACATGTACTGTTTGTGGCAGTTAGTAAAGATGAGTTAGAGTTTCACCGTTGAGTCCTTAGCCACGAGTTCGATTCCTGTTTTGGCGTGTTTGCACTCACTTGGTGTATCGTCTTTGCGGGTGAAGTCACATGTCCAGAGTTGGGCACAATTCCACAAACTGGGGGCGGGGATTCTTCCTTACCATTTAAAAAAAGCATAAAGAAAAAGATGTACGCTTCTTTCAAAGGCGTCGCATACTCTCTTACATGAACATTGTTGGTGGTGCAGGGATCCGAGAATCAGCGCACTCAAGCTGCCAGAGATACGTCCAGAGATACGTCGAGAGGTGGGAATTGGCTGCTATCATCATTTGATTGATGAACTTCAAATAGATTCGATCTTTTTCTTTCCTCTGTCGATCCTCTAGTAGAACGATCATAATTTCATCTCAGGCGATAAGCTTGCCGACGATTTAACTGATTTTAGGACCTGTATTATGGAGTGAATCCATCAGAAACCTGGTACTGTCAAAACCATTGAAATTAGTAATAAGTATGCTGGCAGGATCGATCCATCTATCTATCTAGACCAGTCCAGTGGAGTGATGAATTATTCTCAAGGTCTTTCTCGATTCGGGATCACTGATCGCTATCAGAATCAGACAGAAACCGACTCTCCTTGCTATAAACGCGGGCTATCCTACTCTAACCCTAATCCAAAAGTGGGAAGGAAGATGACTAGCAAAATCTGAGGTTGTCGGACCTTACTGGGCCAGGTAAAGACATGACTGAGGTTTTTAAGATTAATGGGTCGCTTGCTTGATTCTCATTGTATCTTAGAAGCTTTAGGAGAAGTGTCTGTTTTCATTGGATAGTTTAGAAATGTAGCTTTAGATCAATTTATTTGATTGATTGGCTAAGCTTATTTATAATAGGAGACTAGTTTATAATAATTTGGGATGATTTTTTGGTAAATAATAATTTGGAATAAGAAACTATAGGGAAATTAAAATTAAATGAACGAGATTAATGCCTCGAAAATATAGGAGCAACATTAAATATATATTTAATGTATAATATTCGTAAAATATATTTGTTATTGGATATAAATTAAAATAAATATTTATAATTAATTATAACATTAAAATATATCTGAATAATAAGACAATTATCAAGAAAATTTTGGTGATAAAAAGAAACATTCGAGTAAAATTTTTTAAATTTTTATAATTAATAAAAATAATATATTAAAAAGTCAAATTTGTGACCCATGTTAAGAAATTTTTTAAATTTATTTGAAGTAACAAAATTGGATAATTACTAATCTTTTTGTTGATCTTATTTTATTTACAATGGAATCTTTACACTATTAAATATTAATGTCCACACCATCAGCAATTCAAAGAAGACTTACAAACTGAAGTTAACATGTAAAATAATACAAAAAAAAAATATATTAAAAGAAAAAACCTTAGCAATTTATATCAAGTAAGAATTTTGGTTTTTTTAATCAAGTGATAGCTATGTAATTTCATATAAGATAGTTTTGATGCTATAATTTTTATATACTATTTTTCATTATAATTAATAAATAAAAGTAAAGTATTTACCAAGAAGATTAAAAATTAGGTCAAAAGTATATTGCCTTTTAGAAAACAGTAGCTTAATAGACATGCATCAAATAGGTTTACATTAAGTATAAAAGTTTAAACAATAGGACTCTACCCCACCCCATGTGTTCTAATTAGGCACATATTAAATATAAATATTTTAAATAAAATATCTTTATAGACGACCAGAGCACATCTTAGATATAAACGTTCTGATTAAATAACATTTATGTATGTATCGAGGTCATATGTAAGCATTTTAGTCAAAATATGCTCATAAACTGATCAAACAATAGTTAAGTATGAATATTTAAAAATGGCACATTTATAAATAATATATATGTATCTGACCCATGATTTCACTAATTTTAAGAATTATTTAGAATATAATTTTATCTAAGTATAAAATATATAATATAAAGTATGTTTAATAACATTTATATGTTTAAACCGTTAAAAGCAAAAAAAAAGGTACTACTTTAAGCTTGTCATAACAAAAACCTATACTAGTGTCAATGGGCTTTGCCTCTGTTATTTGCATTGAAAAAGCATATAGTATATTAAATATATTATATAAAGTTGTAACATCAAATAATTATTTTAAAAATATGATTGTCATCACAATCTATATAAAATCGTAACATATATTATAAAAATAAATACATTTTAAAAATTAATATGCTATGATTTTTCTCATTATATGGTGTGATTTCTCATCCACTTACTGTTATATTATTTAAAATAATATAATTTTAAAAATAATTTAATATTATGAAGAAATAAAAAACAAATTTATTAATATATATATATTTTTAATTCTTGTCTG
>JAOVVI020012904.1:0-10630 GCA_028571085.2 Nepenthes alata | reverse complement strand
ACCCACAATATCCATAAGGAATGAGTCATTCACTTGCTTCTCCTTGACCTCCTTAATCATCTCCGATTAAATTTGAAGGTATGATACAAGCACCCAGTTACCTCAAACATACCATTGAATATCACATTGTTTCAAATATTATAACATCTCTACCTGTTTAATCTGAAGACTTGCAACAAAACTTGATCAACAGCTCAAAGTATCAGCAACTACATTAGCTTTCCCCAGTTTATGCTAAATTTCACAATCATAATTTTTTAGAAAATTGAGCCATCTCCTTCGCATCATATTGAGCTCCTTTTGTGAGAACAAATACTTTAAATTCTTGTGATCGGAGTAAACAAGAAACTTTTCTCCATAAAGATAATGTCTCAAAATTTTCAAGGCAATCACAACTGCCGCTAATTTTAGATCATCTGTTAGGTAGTTCTTTTCATGCACCTTCGGCTGTCTAGACCCATACGCTACTACTTTGCCATTTTGCATTAACACACATCCCAAATCCGCCTTAGAGGTGTCACAATATACTCCAAAATCACCCAAATCCTCTGAAAGAATTATCACCCAAGCGGTCGTCAAACGATACTTCAACTCCTGAAAACTTTGATCATATTCCTCAGTCTAATCAAACTTGACCTTTTTCTACATTAACTGAGTTAGAGGCATCGCAATCTGCGAGAAATTCTCTACAAAGCGCCGATAATACCCAGCCATACCAAGGAAACTCCGGACTTCAGTCACAGACGTGGACCTACTCTAATTTGTAACGGCCTCCACCTTCTTTGGATCCACAAAAATACCACCATTAGAGATTATATGTTTCAAAAACCTTACTTCCTCTAGCCAAAACTCACATTTATTCAATTTAGCATATAGTTTCTCTTTACAAAGTACTTGAAGTACAATCCTCAAATGGGTTTCATAGTCCTCATGGCTCTTAGAATATATCAAGATATCATCGATAAACACCACCACAAACTTATCAAGATATGACGTGAATATCCTATTCATCAAATCCATGAAAGTAGCTGGAGCATTCATAAGACCAAATGGCATCACAAGAAATTTACAGTAGCCGTATCTCATTCGAAAAGAAGTCTTGGCAACATCCTCTAACTTAATCCTCAATTGGTGATATCCTGACCTCAAATTAATCTTTAAAAACACCTAAAATCCTTGTAATTGGTCAAACAAATCATCATTAAGTGGCAATGAAAATGTGTTCTTAATCAAGATTTTGTTTAATTCACGATAATTAATACACAACCACAAGGACCGTCTTTCTTCCACACAATAGCACCGGTACACCCTACGGAGATGCACTCGGTCTAATGAAACCTTATCTAATAATTCCTACAACTGCAATTTTAACTCTTTCAATTCATTGGATGCCATACGATAAGGTGCTTTGAAAATTGGGATAGCACTTGGAATAACCTTAATTTCAAACTCAATCTCACTATGAGGGGGTAACCCTGGTATTTCCTCTGAAAATACATCCTCAAAGTCACACACAATCAAAATGTCCTTTGCTGGCACACTGTGACTCCCAACGGTGCTGGCATATGCTACATAAGTCTGGTATCCACTTTTCATCAAGTGTGTAGCATGCAAATTAGAAATTAACATAGACATCTCCTTCCTCCTAATGCCTTGAAAGAAGAAGGGTTCCATTTTAGGAATATCAAAACACACCCTTTTTAGAAAGTAGTCAATACTAGCATGATATTTTGCTAACCAATCCATCCCCAAGATAACATCAAAGTCACCCATATTCGACAACATCAAATCCACCATCAAACATTTTCCATCCACCTTAACCACACATCCCAGATGCATAACATCAGTAACCACCGAAGATCCAGTAGGGGTTGATACAGATAAGGAATAATCCAAAATTCTCAGGGTGGGCACAAGATAACATGCAAATTGCAGAGAAATAAAAGAATGTGTAGATCCAAAATCAAATAAAATAGAGGATGAAATTCTACAGATAAGAAGGATACCTTCAACCACATTCGAGGACGTTTCAGGATCCTGTATTGTCACCACAAAAGTCTTAGCTGCAACGGTTGGTTTCCTTCGAATCTCATGGGCAATGGACAATCCTTCATCAAGTGGCCCTATTGTCCATAGTTGAAACATGCTCCAGTCGCCTTAAAACAATACCTCCCAATGTGCTTTTTCCCATAATGAGCACATTCAGCAATCGACGCTTGAGAACCCGTTATTGACTGGGCTTCAACTAAGCTTTTCCCTTTAGCCACTGTCTTCACCTTTTTGGATGGTCCTAAAGGCCCCACATTAGATCCAGTACTAAAATTTGCTCAGCTAACGGCTCTCTTTGCATAAAAGTTTTGCGTCTCCAACTCCTTCTCAAATATTAAAGCTCGATCTAGAATATCCGCATAAGTTTGAAGCTTTATGGTCACCAACTGGCTCATAATATCATCCCTCAGGCCTTGCTGAAACTTCTTGGCCTTTCTTAATTCATCCTCCACAAAGTATGGAACGTATTGGGACAGTTCAGTGAATTTTGCATCATACTCAGCTACAGTCTAACTTCCCTGCCTAAGCCGCATAAACTCTTGCTCTTTTGGATCTTGGAAGCTGGAAGGGAAATACTTTTCTATGAAAGCCTCTTCGAACATCCCCTATGTAATTTCATCGTCGGGCGCACCTAAAGCCCCCTTTTTCATCTACCACCAACTGCCAGCTTCACCTTCTCATTTATATATCACAAACATAACCTTTTCTCGATCAGAGCATTGGATTACCACATAAATCTTCTTCATCCTTCGAATCCAGATTTCCCCTTTCATCGGATCAGGTTCACCCAAGAATTTAGGCACTCTCTCTACCGTGAGCCTATCATATGTCATCGGAGCAAGATTTGTTGGAACTGGCTCAGGTGCGGGGACCGGAGACATATGACGTTGCTCTATCGACTCAACGATATTCGTCATTCTTTCTAACAAATTCATGTACTCGGCTTCTCAATCATGGGGAGTACTAGCACCTACGCGGTTATTCCTTCCACCTCTTCCACTTGCCATCTTATGTCGTATAATCAAGAACTTTGCAACATTAATAATGTGAGATCCCGATCCCAAAAACAACATAATAATTTGGGAGTGAACTTGTAAAGGCAAAAGTGCCTTGTGTGTGAAGTGAGGCCGGAGTGCTTGGTGTGTGTGTTGAGGCTGGAGTGGCCTTGTGTGTGAAATGAGGCCGGAGTGTCCTTGTGAGAAGTGAGGCCGTAGTGGCCTTGTGTGTGTTGAGGCTTGAGTGGCCTTGGATGTGAAGTGAGGCTGGAGTAGCCATGTGTGTGTGATGTGGCTGGAGTGGCCCTGTTTGTGTTAAGGCCGGAGTGGCCTAGTGTGTGATGAAGGTGACCGGTTTGATAAGTGAGCAAAGATGATGTTGGTTGGAGAGGTAAGACCGGACCAACATAATGATGTTGGTGAAACCAAAGTGAATGAAGATATAGAAGCCAGATTGATGATTGAAGAAAATAGAAGCCAAAGTTGATGTTGACAATGTAAAGGCCGAAGTTGATGGTGAGATAATGGAGGCCGAAGTTGATAATGGTTTAGAAACCAAAATTTAATGAAGAGATGATGATGATTTGGTGACCGGCTGGAGTACAAAATAAATGGATAATGGATAGCATTGATAATATGGATAAAATCGGAGTGAATTTTAAAGGAAAATTCCAAAGTGAATTCTTGAAGTAACTTTTCCAGAATAAAATGTTTTACCCAAAAATACTGACGATCGGAGTAGGTTTAGAAGGAGATGGCCAGAGTAAATTGTTAATAAGACAATCGGAGAAGAAAGATAGCAAAATGAAATATTGACCGGTTAAGGAAAGTTGACCGGAGTTGACTAATGGCAAAGAATGAATCATTGACTAGTTTTGGTTAAAGGCTGGAGTGGCCAGTTATGAGTAGGTGAACTACTCCTACCTACTTCTACCTGCTTTGGAGTTCTCTAAAATTCTCTAGAATTCTCTTGAAAATGGGATATGAATAAAATATTGAAAGTAGGAGACCTGCCACACCTACTCTCAACCACCCCATCGCCTCTAAATACTAGATACGGGGATTTGAGAGCAAGTTTAGAAGCGAGGAGTTCGAGACGAAAAAAAGGGAAAGGAAAAATTTCCACGCCAGACATGAATAAGGAATTGATGAGCAATCCCAGGCAAGTATACCCTACGTTTTTGATAAATTCATATTTTAAATCTGTTAAGCATTATTCTTATCCTGCTCTCTTTGTTAAGTCTCTACGTAAAGCATAATTTGCTTTACCTGCACGTCGTGAATGTTTATGAATACATCATTTATGAACTTCGGTTAATTGCTTTTGTATGAAGTCCAGCCATTTGCTTGTTTGCATGAAGTCTAATTACTTGTATGTTTACCTGAAAATTAGTTATTTGCATAAGTCCGGTCATTTACATATTTGACGATGTCCAGTTATTTGCATCATGAAAGAACTTCGGTTATTTGCATGTCTTAAAAAGTCTGGCTAGTTGCACATTTAAAGAAGTCCAGTCATTTGTTGATTTGAAAGAGTACTTCGGAACTTGTTTTCTATGCTCACAGCATTTGAATATCTATATTTCGTTAGTTACGCTTTGAACCCCCATCCCCTGGGTTTTGTTATGAAAGATGTATGAATTTCATAATTTTGATCTAAGCTTCATGATTATGAAAATGTAACTCCTGACTCTGAATTTATGTTCGGATCAGATTTCATGTTTTGGACCATGCTTAATGTTCAATTTACGACCGGATTGCTTCGCATGAAAACCTTGCATGGAACTGAAATGTCAAAATATGAAGGGCCTTTTGAATTTGTTCGGAATATGGAATATGTGAACTTTGAATCGACCTTTTGAATTTGTTTCAAATATGGAATGTGAACTTTGAATTGGCCATTTGAAATTGTCCGGAGTATGGAATGTGTGAACTTTGAATCGATTTTGAGATATAATAAATTTTGATTATGAACTATGAATAAATGCATTAAGATCGGACCTAGTACTATTACAAAGTCAGATAAGGTTCTCCAACATGTCTTAGAACGTTACGGTGGTTGTAGTGGAACAGGTCTTTATCCTTTAAAGAACCTCCATTAATGACATATAAAACTAATGTCGTAAAATTTTGAACCATTCAATACATACACAGGATCACATTGACTACCATAAAACCTTAACTACTACATTAAATCAAATGAGAGATGCCACCTAGGTACCAAAAATTAATTTGTGAAAGCGTATTTATATCCTTACATAATATTGCGGAAGCACTTTATGTCATAAGGTTAACTTACCTACCATAACATGCATCTTCTTGTCTTCATGATCCAGCTACCTTCTAACTATCCTTTATTTCTATCGATCTCTTCTGACTTTAGCTTAACAATACCATCTGGAAGGGGAAAAAAAAGCAAGTGTGAGCTTACTAGCTCAGCAAGGTACCACAAAATAAAACATACTAAAAACAGAAATATATACATATACATAAATTTTAACTAATCATAAAATAATGTATAAACACAAATTTGTTTTTGATCATTATGCTTCAACTTAATTATGCTTAAAGAGGCAAAGCTTAATTATGAGCTCGTGGACAATTCTTGCTTTTATTTTGTTTTATATTTTCTTTTACTTGTTCCTCTTTCTTCTTCTTTGATTTATCTTGAGAGACCAGGTCTAATAGACCCTACCAGCGGAGGGAGTGAATAATCAATGATAGATTTATTCAGCCCACATAATCAAAGGCCTTAATTATTGTTCATGCATGCATCTTTCATGGTCATAATTCTTGGTTCTTTTCCTCCTTGTACAACGCCCCGAGGACAGAGATCTTGATTCTTTTTCTCCTTGTACAACGCCCCGAGGATGGCGGATCACATATCGCTCTATAAACGCAGTTATCCTCGATTACCACTGTAACTTCCTAGAGCTTGCCAGGAATATCACCCGCTTCACATAAGCAGCCATGTCACATGGACAAGGTGTCCTTGGGTCTCCACCACGATATTCATGGCAAGCCAAAGAAGGTTACCTACTGAACGATTCTTGGTCCAATTTCTTATTATTTTTAATTAACTTGGTAAATCTTTTTTTTTGCATTTATCAGTGGCCATTTCATTGAAGTTCTTATCCATAGAGATCTCATTTCTTTCATTTTTATTCTTGGCTCTTATTCATTCACGGCCACTTTAACTTCTTAGGAAGCCATTCAGATATTCTTGTCATCACTTGATATTCTTCATAATCATTCATCATATAACTTTTAATCATGTATCAATGTCATCACTTGATGTTCTTCATAATCGTTCCACATATAACTTTTAATCATGTATCAATTAATACGTCACAATATAACATGTGCAAATCATCACACAATATTTCATATTTCTCATTGGTTAATATTTTTCTCATCTCTTAATTCATCAAATAATTATAGATAATATCATTCATCAGGCTTCCATATTTTGTAAAATCAACTTTTTAATATCATAATTTATTTTTTTATCATAAAACATGAGTAATACAATTAAACCAATATTTTATAAAAACAGTAACAGAGAAAACGAAAGTTCGGTACACTTGCCTTGCTATTTTCCTTACTGCCTACGCTCCTGAATCCCCTTCTCCTTTCTTTTCCTCTGCTCTGTGTTTCTGCTGCGCACTGCCATTTCTACTGTGCTTCTCCCTCCTTGCCAATATTTATAGGCACAGGGCCCACCTTTCTAGAAGCTTTTGGATTCTTCTGAGCCTCTCCATGTCTAGAAGGCTCCAAAATTTTTGGGCAAATTTTATAGTACAGCGTTTCCCGCATTTTTACTCATTCTGGTAAATTTTTACTTATCCAGCGTACATCCTGACCATTTGTTCGTCCCACTATTCATCCCGTCATTTTATTGCATTCCGGTAAAGATACACCATTTAGCTCAAGATGCGTTATTCCACCTACTATACCATCCCAGTCATTTTTTGCCATACCGGCAGAATGCCCATGCCAGTAATTTGCTCATACCTATTATTTTCTCCATACCAGCAAGTTACTTCATACCGATAAAATACTCCAAACTAGCAAAATGCATCCATTCCGGTCTTTTTCACCAAATTGGATAATTTCCTCAAACCGCACAAATTGTGCCATTCTGCCCGTTTGCAACATACCGCCCATTTTGCATCATTCCAGGAAAATTGTTCATTCCGGTCATCTCTCTTCAAAATTCATATTGACAATTTCCTTACATGCAAACCTATTCATATCGGTCCTTCATCCATCCCAAAAATTTCATACTATTCCGGCATTTCGTCTTTTTACTTATCCCGGCATTTTTCTCATCCCCCGCCTCTTACAACAATTTCGGTCAGATGCCAAATTTCGTCTGAAATGCCATTCTGGTCATTTTGTACCATACCAGGCAATTGGTGCATTCTAGCCAACTCATGCAAACCTGCCATCCGGGCAAAATGGCATAATTGTGTTGACCGAATTTTAACAACATGACACCTAGGCTTTTCCGAGTGATTTGTACATTTCACCAGTCAACGTATTTTACCGGGTATTTTTACCATACCGTTCATTTTCTTCTTAAGCATACCAGTCGCTTCTTCATGCCGTTCATTCCTTTTCCATGCATACCGGTAATTTTCTTCATTTTTACTAGGCCAATTGCCATACCGGCGAATTGCGCCTTCCTATCATTTTTTCATACCGGCATTTTACTTCGTACCAGTAATTTCCTTACATGCATATCGGTAATTTCATCTTATTTGTCATTATGCAAACCGGTCCTTTCATGCTTAATCCCATCCCGTAATTTATCCCATTCTGGCTTTTAATGTAAACTGGCCACTTCACCAATTAGCAACTAGCCATTTTGCTGTCTTAATTTGGTCAATTCTTTGACAAAAAATTTGGGCCTTTTGGGTGCTCATTTTAGCTAGTCAACAAAGTGTTGACCGTCTTGTTTCCTAACTTCATTTTAGCCAGTCAACTCTTTGATGACCGGTTATTCTCTTCTTTCAGCTTGCCGATTTTCCTCATATTTTTCCTAATCCTCTTATCCAAATTTGTAATTATATTTAATTATTAAAAGTTACAGTATTTTAAAAATTAGTACCTTACAGTGGTAAACGGGGATAACTCCATCCATAGAGTGATACATGGATCGTTGTCTTTAGGGTGTTGTATAGGGTGGAAATGAGATCATTTGACCGCCATCCTCGGGGCATTGTATAGGGAGGAAATGAGATGATATGATAGTCGTCCTCGGGGCATTGTACAGGGATAAAATGAGATGATTTGATCGCCATCCTCGGGGTGTTGTACAAGGAGGAAATGAGATGATGATTTGACCGTCATCCTCAGGGCGTTGTACAGGGAGAAAATGGATATGACTGTTGAACTTGAGCCTTTGATCGTGTGGTGCCAACACAATCTATCCTTAATTACTCACTTCCTCGGCTTGTAGGGCCTACTAACCTAGGTCCCTTTGAATAATGGAGTTACGAATGGAAGGACTAATAAAGATGGCAGTGACGTATGAACTTTGGAAATTTGCATTATGAACTTTGAAATTTGATAATTGATGTATGAACTTCGGCACATGTTTTAATGAAATTTACTCTGGCCATGTTTTGTGATCTGCATACATAAATGCCTTTATTACGTTTTATTTCTACACTGTTTGTGATTATGCATGATTTATACATATGGGTACCTTGCTGGGCTTGCCACTCATTCCCCTCTGTCTAACTTTCAGATAATGGTAAGTTTATGCTGGTCAAGAAGAAAATTGATTAGATGAACAAGGATTTAAGCCTGCCGAGAAAGCTTTGTTTAAAGCTAGACAAACTAAAATAGAGAGAATGGATTATCTGACCTTACGAAGCAGCAAGGACAAATCTCAATGTATTTTTCATTCGATTATTTTGGAAAATTTTGTAGGACAATTCCATTGTAAAATTTAATGAATAATTTACAATTGAGTACATTGGGTTCCTAGTGGCATGTTCAACAAACCCTGTGTGTCTTGGTCAACAAACCCTAATTCGTGGCCAGCCAAGAGGATGTTGGACAAGTTAAGGACGTCCGGCCAATTGCAATCCTGTGTGTGAAATGAAAAGAAAAGAAAAAAAAATTCATCCTCCAAATTTTATTTAAGTATGATTTTGACGAAGGTCATATTTAAGGGGAAATGTGGCCGGTCCATCACAAATAATCCTCAAGATATTAGATTAAAAGGAAAGGGTTAACAATAATTCAATTTAATCTATGTCTAGCCTAAAGGTTGACTTCTAGACACCCTGTCTAACCTTAGCTATCTTTAGCATATTCCTATTAAGAAAATTCTACTTAAACTTAAGCCCATGCTTCCACTTATCATCGATCATCCCTAGGGCATCTTATTTCTCTGATACTTATTGTGATGAAACGGGTTCTTCCTTTAATTTTTTTATACCTTCCATCAACAATTATACGAAACAAACCTAAGAATAATCATATAATTTCTAAGGAGAAACAGACATAGTTTTTCCTGAAACTGGACAATAATCCTATACAACAACCTGAATATTTCACAACCTGGATAGCTATATAAACAATTAAACTTCCACATTCGCTTATTTCACAAACACAGGATCAACAAAAATGCCATATTCATCCATGGCTCAAATATAATATTCCTATCTACTATATCGATAAAAAAAAAGGGATATGCCAATTAGGAACATGCACAATTCCAAAAATCAAATTGCAAAAGCAAACTAAATCCATAATGAAAACCTGTTCAAGCATAACTATTGTTCCAATGAAATACATAACAATCTATAATAAGTCGTACACAATATTTATCCACAAAAATCAGCTATTTGCATGCAAAATTATCGATTCCCAAATTCTTCAAGATAACTTCAAGGCTCCAATTCTTCCTTGCTAAGTCTTGCCTATTCTTACTCGTTGGGAACCAATTCTACTATTTCATCTGGAGGAGAGAAAAATTAGCAGAGTGAGCCAAAATCCAACAAGGTACCAAAAATATGCAATATAAACCTTTCATGTAAAAACAATACAATAAAGTGTTTCATGGCATATAAAACATGAATGCAACAAGACAAAAATCATGAAAACATTAACAAAGCATAAATCGATATACAAGTGCCAAAATTCATAAAATCAGTTCCAATTTCAATCGTTCTTCAAAATTTAACTTTATTGTGACGGACCAGGTTATTCTCAATTGAATAACCACCGTCAGAAAGATAAAGACAAGCAGGTAATATAATAATAATAAATTTTTACAGAAAATTGGGCAGAATTTTGTTTGTAAATTTGACATTTTTAAAATACAAACACCTGGAAAGAACACAATCTTGCACAATAATCCACAAATAATTTTCAAATAAAATTCCATGACAACCACACAGGACCCAAACGCCACAACAGCCAAGGTGGCACCGGCGACATAAACCAGACGACACTAGCAAAGAAGGATGCCAACTAGGAACCTCGACATCACCATAAGGTAAAACCTGCGAAAGCATATACGGACCATAATACACAACGGACTAATAAATGTACATGTCATCCATAAA